>JAVHLU010002934.1:0-14535 GCA_036785755.1 Colletotrichum ledebouriae
TTATTAGTCTTATTCTAAGTAATAGGAGTTAATTTAGTACTAGTTATAATAATATTAGTTAATAGTTAAGGTTTAGTATATATAGTAGTATTAATAGCTTAGTTAAGTTACTTAGTATTAAGGGATTGTTTAAGCTAAGTAGTTTTAATAAGTTTATTAGCTTAAGCGCGTTTAGTATTAATAGGTTTATTATCTCTACTTAAGGCCTCCCTAGATTTGATAGAAATAGGTAACCTAGTAGTATTAGTAATATAATATAGGTTATATTTAAAGAGGTTTTATATAAAATTATAGAGAGATAGCTACTTAAGATTCAAAATAGTATTAGGAAATTAGTAATAGAACTTCATTTAGTTTATAAATAGTACTTAGCTAACAAAGTAGGTATTAGTTCCTAGGTAGATAATAAACAAGGTACCTAAGATATTATAGCTAGTTCTATAATACTAGGTTTCTTAATTAAGAGCGCGCTTAAAAACTTCTTAGTTCTAAATATAATATCCTAGCTTTTTATAAGGGATTTTAATAATATAAGGAAGGTAATAGTAGATACAATTAAGTGTAATATACTTAGTACCTTCTTATTTAGATTATTATTTATTAGAAGTAAAATAGTATCTAGGTATATAAATATAAGTTACTTTAGAAACGCTAAGCGCGTATAATAATATTAAGCGTTAGTAAGGGTCCTTAATATCTAGAAGAGGATAATAGTAATAAAATAAGGAGTAAGAGTATAATAATTATATAGTAATAGGGATAAAGGTATTAACCCTCTTCTATAAAAGTATATATATAAAGGGAAAGGTTAGCTTAATACTAGGCAGGTAATAATAGTAATAATAACTAGTAGGGTTACCTAGTAATATAAATTTATTTTGTATATATATACTTAAGCGCTAAGTTTTCTTATTAGTTAAATAAGAGTAGGGATTAACTTTTAAGTAAGGAGGGTAGTTATATTTATAAAGGTTCTTATATTACTAAGGGTAGAAGGTATTTAAGAGGGAAGGTATAATAAGCGTAGTTATTATTACTATTAGGCTAGGTGCGAATATCGCTATTATTAGGCTAAAGTCCTTAGATATACCAAGCGCGCTAAATATTCTTATTTTATAATAAAGCCTTAATTATAATACTCTCTCTAGTCTACTTATCTATTTAAAGCGCTTTAAGTAATAGGTTTCTTATTTATAATATATATCTTATTATTCTATAGGGATCTTCTAAAGCCTTCCTCTTAGGCGCTTTAGTAGTCTTTTACTAGGCTCTAATACTAGTTTAATACTCTATTAGATAGGTCTTTAAGCTTATATTTATCTATAGAGCTATTTTATTTCTTATTCCTTACTTTTAAATATAGTAATAAGTTCGTTTATATTTATAATATTTTTATTTATCTAAATAATATATATTAATAAGTAACCTTTCTATTTAACTAGATATTATATCTTTCCTCGCGCGAGGTTTTACTTCTTGAGGATAGTTTTAATCTAAAAATACTTATATACTTTAAGCTAGTAAATATTATTATCTTCCTTAAGATTAACTAGTCCTTAGTAGTTATCTTAATAGTTAAATAGGTTATTACTAGGGGCTAGTACTAGTATAAGTTAGATAATAGATATAACTAGATAAATATTTATATTAGGTAGAACTTTAAGGTAGTATAATAACTTATTAATATATTTAAGGACCTTAAATAAGATGAACTAGTAGCTATACTTTAGATTTAGCTATCTTAGTAAATAATATCCTAATCCTATCTTAAAATATACCTAGTTACCTAGCTTAAATATAATAAAACGATGTTTTTTCTTATATTATTCTTTAATATATAGCTAGGCTATTATAATTAAAACTTTAGCTTCCTCTTAGAAGGTCTCGCGGTTTATTTTAGGGTTAGTATTACTTAGGATATTTAATATATTATTAGTATTTATACTATATAGGATTTAGTTTAGTAAATAACTAATAACTTATAAGTAGGCGTCATTAAGGTTATATTAAAGGCTTAGGAATAATTTTACCTAGTTATTATTAATAAGGTTTAGAAAGTAATAAATAGCTAGTTTAATAGTTTAGTTCTTATATTCTAAGATACTATTAGTCTAAGGATAGTATACTATTAAGAATCTTAATTTAGTAGATAGTTTAACTTATAGTACGGTTTAAAACCTTAATAGCAACTTATAGTTATAAATAGATATAATAGCTTTTAGTATTCCCTAGTTACTATATTAGAGGTTATAAAGAAGAAGTTATTTCTAGATTTTAGTAGTATATATTAAATAACCTAGGATAAGAAGTATTACTTTAGAGAACTTATTAGTTATAGTAAGTATTATAATAACTGGCGGGATATTCTCTACTTTATATCTTAAATACTATAAAGGTATTTCAGGAAGTCTAATAATAAAGTCTATAGTAATTATATTAAAGGGGGTAGCTAGTATTAATATTAGCTATATCGCACTAAGTAGTAATTATTATTTCATACTTATTATTCTATATTATAAGTAATTAGCTATATAGTTATTAACCTATTATTTAAGACGTGGTATATAAAGGTGTTTATTAATAGCTCTCTATATTTAATTCTTATTAAATTAATAATAGTTATTATAAGCCTCTTTAATAAGTAGCGTTACTAACCCTTTTAGAATATAAAGCCTTCGCTTATTTATATAAGGGTTAATATAGTTAAGGAGACTATTATATATAATAAAGTTAAGGTCTATATTATCTATCTTTTTATAAAGTATCTTATATACTCTACTCTAGGATTTAGAGTTAGTATATAATTAGATAAGCTTAGTTTTAAAGTTATTATTAAGGGATACTTCTATTGTAAAGTTAATACCTATAGGTATATTACTATATCTTATTAAGTTCCCTAATATCTTTAGTAGGGATTTCTATTATAAGTAGGTATAATAGTACGTTCGCTATAATATTTAATATTCTAGGAATATAATAATATAATAGGGAGAATTAGCTAAGGTATTTTGATAATAACGTAAGTTATAGGTTAGACCTTATCTTATCCTGTAATTATAGTAGTATTTACTTTATAATATTCTATATTACTAAATAATTGATAACGAACGCGCTCAGCGCGGTTATCCTGCTCAAGGGCGCCTAACGCGTTAAACGTACCTAAATGCGTTAACCCTTATAAAAGGGCTTATTGCTTTTAAGGAAATAACCTTTAAAATAGATAGATTTCTTACCCTTATCTTTCACCTATTATATAAACTAAATTAATTAGTAGCACGACCTTAATAGTTAGCTATATCCCCTTATAACTAAGGATATCCCTTACAATTAAGGAAGGTACTTAACTATACGGATAGCTAACCCTATTAAATTTATATAAAGTAGTATTTTAGTAGTTCATACCTATAGGTATTATATATTATTAAAAGCCTCTAAACTCCCCCTTTCCCTTAACTAGGAGATATCCCTAAGAGATATTAAACCTTAATGATTTCCTTAACTAAGGAACGTTCTAAAGAGATAATAAACCTCTCTAATAATAATACCCTACGAGTTACTTTCTAATTATAAGGTTAAAGAAGGTCTTAAGTCTAACCTTTTAGAACTTATTAACTATTTAACTATTATAAACTTTATAATAGTACTTAAGTAATACCCTAATAAGTTCTATATACTACTTACCTAGACTAAGTATACCCTTCTTAAGTTAGCTATAAAAGCAAGTATTATAGCTATTGCTCGCGAGAACTTTAAATAACACTTAGCGAACTACTATAGATATATTTAAAAGTCGCTACTATATAGGGAAGCGTATAAGACTGCTTAATATGTTTAAGGTAAGGTCCTATAAGTATAAATAACTAACTTATAACTATTTACTAATACTATTAGGTAGTAGTATTACCTTAACCTCCCTTGTTATAATTAATATATTAAGATAGAGACTAAATAGGGCTAGACTCTAGACCTAATACTCCCTTTTAAAGAGGATAAAGAGAGGGGAGGCTATAAGACCCTAAGAGCTAAAGCTATAAATAAGCTAGATATCTTAAAACCTATATTTAAACTTAATATAATAATAGTTCCTAAAGCTTTCTTAATACTCCTATTAATTCTAGAGGAATATTATAAGTTTAAACGAAGGTTTAAAAGTAATTTATAACCCCTACCTCTTAAACCTATATTAAAAGATATAACTACTATATTAACGCTAGAGCTAAGCCTAATTATATTTTATATATTATTTAAAAAAAGTAAAGATATATTAAGCGCTTTATTTCTAACCTAAAGAAAAGGACTAGGTAGCCTTCTTATACCTAAGCTAAGTAACTTATAAAACTACCCTAGCGCTTATAGCTAAGGTAAGTAGTATAGTAAGATAAGCGCTTAGGAACTAGAAGCTAGACTATTAAACCTCAATAAAAATAAAAGATATAATTAGAATACTAAATATATAGAGGACGCTCCTCTATTATTACTACTACTTATACTACCTAGGGATCCTAGTAATAGAGGTAATAATAATAACCCTAAGGGCTAAAATAGTAGAGGAGATAGCCCTAGCTATAGTAATAGTAATAGCTAAGGCGATTAACGCCCTTAACTACTAGCTAGGCTAAGAGATACTATTAAACTATTATCTAACTCTAATAGGTTCTTAGTTAGCTATATCTTTCTTATATTCCTTCTCTCTATAAATAAAGAAGGGGTAGTATAGGTAATAGCTAGTATATTAATTATAAAACCTAGGTATAGCACTCCTCGTTTTAAGACTAATATAATTAGGCTATTTAATTTACCTCTATATAATAACGAAGTTAATAACATATATATTAATAGTAGCTTTAAAACTATCTATTAAAGTATTTATCGTTTTATTAATGCTATTAATAGCTATATTAAGTTAGATAATAAGAACCTAGCTATAGCTACCCTTAACCTATATTAAACCTTATTAAGATATACCTCGGACTAGTACTACCCTAATCTAATATTTAATAAGAAGGCGGAACTTAAGAACCCTAACTATAGATTAGACTATTAGAAAGAGTTATTACTTAAATGTTTTTATTTACCCTATGAAATTACTAAAGCACGTTTAACTAAGGAGAGGTATACTTTATATAATATATATAATTAATATAATATTTAATACTAGATAACTAAGGTTACTTAACTTTATAAGGATATAGAAGAAAGCAAATCTAAGGTATTAACTATTATATATAATAAGATAGATATAGAACTAGTTATTAGTATTCCTTAGCTAACTAGTAATATAAACTATAATAAGTTTATTATAAGCCTATAGAAAATAGTCCCTAGCTAGTATTAAATAGTTACTAAAGGATCCTAGCGAGTATTAGTCTAATCATCTATTACAATAACCCGTATAGGAACTATAGCGACGCGATTATTACTTAAAGAGACCTTAAAAATAAGCCGTACTACTACTACTCGTTACTTATACTATACGAACCTAAAAGAGAATATATCTAATCTAGTACTATTAAGACCTATAAAGCAAGCTATTAATATTACTACTAAACCCTTATTAAGCTCCTCTTATATGGAAATTTAGTTTAACTAATAATAAAGGCTTAAATACTAATATAAACAGCCTAGTTAACGCGTTTAGTATCCTTAACTACCTAGTTACCCTTTAGTATATATAATAAAAGGGACTAATTATAAGTAAGTAGAAGAGGAAGTATATACTTCGTTAGATAAGGGCGACTTTAACTATATCTAGTATATTAAAGCTAGCGAGGATTTAGATTCGTATAAAGAAGACTTAGTTATTAATACTAATAATAAGAATAACTAGGAGTAATAAGAAGATAATCCCGAGTATATTAACCTAGTTACTTAACTTACTTATTATTATAAATACCCTCTAGGTTATATCCCTAGATATAAGGATAAGTACCTTATTTTTAATATTATCTCGTTCTAAAATTCGCTCCTTAAGGATCCTAGGATCTGCTCTTATAAAATGTGCTTTTATAATACTAAGCTATATGCTAACTTCAAGGGTATTTTCTCGTATTAGACCCTTCTATTCCCTTACCTAAATATAACGCTTATTAGTCCTATTAAGCCGTAGTAATATATAGTTATATATAGCCTCTAGCCACTGCATAGTGATTTTACCTACTCAAGTGCAACAGACCTTCTAACTCCGCGCCTCCTAATAATACATAGCCTTTAGTCACGTGATCATAACTTTCCTAACTATAACTATACTTATACGTACCTATTATACTAGATAGCCTCACGATCTTTAACTTTATATTAATAATAACGTGGTTTTTAATTATTTAAACTATAAAACTATCGACTTTTCCTCTCGTATACTACCCGCGCTACTATTAAATACCGCCTCTATTACCGCTTTATCCGCTAGCTATGCTATTATTAGTAACGCTCTCTCTATTAGTCGGCGTAAGCTATACTTACTAACGTTCCCCTAAGGGGCCTAGGCTACCTCTACCTTAATAGTACAGAGGACCTGCTCGAAGAAGGGCTACTCTATAGGGTATATAATAACCTGCCTAGCTTTTATTATTAAGTCTACTTACTTAGCTATAATATAATAGCAAGTATCCCCTCTAGGAGTATTAATAAGAGCCCTCCTAAGAGCTATATTAATAATATACTCTATATATATAATAGAGTAGTTAAAAAAGAAGCGGGTTTTATTAATTATATTAATACTAAACTCTCTAATAAGCTCTAAGCGTATTATTAGTATTAAAGGGCGTGCTTTGCATAGGCTTAGGGTTTTTATATACAGGGTCTAGTACTAATATAGTTCAGGATAAGGATAAGGAAGAGGGAGAGGTATAAGGCCCTGCTTATAAAGCTTCTTATACTTCTAGCTATAAGAACCCCTTAGAAAAGACCTCTTTAGTTAAGGAGTTACCTCTTATATAGTAGTATTTACTTTTAATATCTTATTAGAAGGTTAAACTTTTAGGTTTAGGAGTTATCTTATCTAGTAGCTTTTATAGTACCTTTAGTACCTTACTAGAAGGTTAACCTTTTAGGTTAAGGAGTTATCTTATATAGTGGCTTTTCTAGGCTACGAGAGCCTTAGTAGCCCGTTTAGCTCCGATATAATTAGCCCTAGTGCGGCGTGTATCCGACTTTATGCGAGGGTTTGCTTGCAAGTAGTAGGAATATATAGGGTTCCTATATTATTTTCCTTAACTAATAGAGGGTATAGGTTAAAATACCTATATAGTATTTCCCGAATTATATTTACAAACTAGGTGAATTTATTATAGTCTTTTTGCGAAGGGGCTGCGGCGCAATTCCGAACTTAATATAGTTATATATTTATACCGTTATATATACGCTAAGATTATTAACCGAGGCTATTATAACGGACTGCTAATTATAGTCTATGTTAATACTAGCGTAAACTGCTTAGTTATAAGTAAAGCCTGCTTATAATAGTTCTATACCCTCTTAAGAGAACCTAAGGTATTTAAGCTTTAAGGCGTTAAAAGCCTTAAGACTATTACCTAGGTAACCTTCTCGATTCTTATATAAGGATAACGACCTAATAGATATATAATAACTACTAAGCTCTATATAAGTATATAGCTTATCCCTTATTTAGATACTAGTCTACTTATAAGGTAAGACTTTAATATACCTAATAAGCTTAATATCCTAAACTTAGAATTATACGTTTAGATCGTATCCTATAATAATATTTAAATTCCCTCTTAGATCTATTGAAAAGTCCCTTTAAAGGTTTATAATATATACGCTATTAGAAACGTAACTATCGCGCTATATAATCGCTCCGCTATTTAAATTAATATACTATTAGTAAAATAGAGTCCCTTCTATTTAGCCTAAAGCATAAAGGGTGTACGTATATATATATAAGTAATCTACTATTTATTCCTATTATTAATAACGCTCCTTACCTATTAAAGATTAAATAAGGTACTAAACTTAGAACCCTAGCACCCTTTAAGTCTAATAGATACCTTAAGCTAAAGACTTGCGATTAACTACAAATAGCCTTTTTAATATCGCTATATAAGGATCTAACGTACTACGCTATTTTTAGCCTTTTAGAATATAAGCTTATAATACTTATTTAGCTACTAGAACTATTAGTTAATAAATAGGTAAAGACCTCTAAGCTAACTAATAAGGAAGCGCTTGCTAACTAAGGTATAATAAATAATAATATAACGCTAAATTTTAGAGATATCTATAAGGGGAATATTAACCTAAATAGTAAGATAGGTATAACTAAGCCTAAAAGCTAACTAGTAGTTATTACTAAAAAAGGTATATATATCTATAACTAAGATGCTAAAGCTATTTAACGCCTTAAAGAGGTTATATTATATTACCCTACTATCTAGAAGGACTAAGGACTAATTAATCTTCTAGAAGACTAATACCTTAAGGTCGAACTTATTAAAAGATAGTAGAATATAAATATAGGATAATAACCTTATCCTATTAATAAAGAGAATAGGAAACTTGTTAATAAAACTTTAGATAAGCTCTATACTGAAAACTATATAGAATATGGTAACTCTAGACCTATATTATTTAGAACCCCTATATTCGCTATATAGCGAATTATAAATAGTAAGTATAAAAGCTAGATAGCTATAGACCTACGTACTCTTAATAAAGCTATAATCCCTAATATATACCTTATATTACTATAATAAGACGTTATTAAACGCCTCTATAGCAAACTATATATTACTATAATTAACACTTAATCCTTCTTTTATTAATTTCTTATTAAGAAGAAATATTAAGATCGATTTACTATAGTTAGCTAATAGGGATAAGAACGCTTAAAAGTAGTACTTATAGGATTCTATAATTCGCCTGCTTATACTTAACGCGTTATAGATAGGCTCCTATAACTATATAAGGAATATAACTATATATTTATTAATAATATTATTATCGCCTTAAAGGACCTTAATACTTCCTTTAAGCACCTTAATATAATTCTTAAACTCTTTACTAATATTAGACTCTCGCTTTTAGTAAAGAAGTCGTTTATTAGATACCTTTTAGTTAAGCTACTTAGCTTTATTATTAACGCCTTTAGACTATTAAATACTTAAGATTATATTAAGGTTATTAAGAAGATTAAGTACCCCTATAACCTACGCTAGCTTAAATATTAGATAGGTATTGAGCTCGGAATTACGCCGCAGCCCCTTCGCAAAAAGACTACAACAAATTCACCCAGTTCGCAGGCATAATATATAATACCGCGCTATAGCTATTATATTTAACCGCTCTAATATAACGCTTCGGGTGGTGTGCCGTAGCGATGTAATAACCCATTGCGCTATATGCGCAAAAGATCCGCTATTCCGCGCACTTCGTGCCGGAATGCACTATATATATGCTTATATAGGCCGGCTACTAGAAGCTAGTCTCTTATAATTACCCCCTACTCTAAGCGCTTAGTCCCTTAAGCGTATTAGAGATAAGATAGATAAGTATATATAGACCCCGAGGTCCACGTAACTAACGTCGCTATATACGCACCCTCTAAGCCTAACTTAGGACTACGCTAGTATATAGCCTAAGTATACTACACGCTACTTATCTGCTATTATTACACTATAGTAGGCGGGATTTAAACCCTAACCTCTACGTAGCTAAAAGGGCTAAGTCCAGAAGACCCACGAAGTGCGTAGAAAATTATAACGCTTCGGGTAGTATACCGTAGCGATATAATAACCTATTACGCTATATACGCAAAAGATCCGCTATTCCGCGCACTTCGTGCCGGAATGCACTACATATACGCTTATATAGGCCGGCCACCGGAAGCCAGTCTCTTATATCTAATAGTATAAAATAACATTACTTACCTAATAAAGGCGCTATAAGAAAGGTCTTCTATTAAAAAATAAGTTTTAAACCTATACTAAAAGAAGTAGCTAGCTTTAATAACGTTAAGGATATGTTAATAGCGGATAATACCTTATTCTATTATAACCCTAACAAGTAGCTATTTATATAGCTTAACTCGTTAAAGTAATATAGATACTCCTCGCTAATTTTCTAGCTAGCTAATAATATTAAATAGAAACCTTATAACCCTATTAAGCATACCGACGTATACCTAATTACTTATATTAATAAGGCCCTATAATAGTACTTACTAATTATTTAGTAGTATATAATATCGTTAAATAAATATTACTATAGTTAGAGGATAAGACGAGGTCTAACTTATAACTTATATTATTATTAGAATACCTTAGCTAATTCTCTCTAATATATTATTATATCCCTAGAACGTTAGATATTATAGTAGATATATTATTACGCCTACTTATAATAGAAATCCTTATTAAAGACGTTAGGGAACTTAATAAGATATAGGATAATATACTAATAGGTATTAACGTTATAATAGAGGTATCACTTAATACTAAATTTAAGACTAAGCGTATCTAATTATATACTAACTCTAAGTCCTAGAGTAGAGTATATAAAATACTCTATAAAAGGATACATAATATAGACCTTAACTTCGTTATATACTAAGCTCGGAATTACGCCGCAGCCCCTTCGCAAAAAGACTATAACAAATTCACTTAGTTCGCAGGTATAATTCGGGAAATACTATATAGGTATTTTAAGCTATACCCTCTACTAGTTAAGGAAAAATAATATAAGAACCCTATATATTCCTACTACTCGCAAGCAAACCCTCTAAATATTATAAAGTCGGACGCGCGCCGCACTAGGGCTAATTATATCGGAGCCGAACGGGCTACTAAGGCTCTTATAGCAAAGCTACTATATAAGATAACTCCTTAACCTAAAAGGTCGACCTTCTAGTAAGGTGCTAAAGGTGCTGCGAAAGCTACTATATAAGATAACTCCTTAACCTAAAAGGTCGACCTTCTAATAAGGTAAATACTACTATACGAGAGGTAACTCCTTAACTAAAGAGGTCTTTCCTAAGAGGTTCTTATAGCTAGAAGTATAAGAAGCTCTGCTATAAGCAGGGCCTTATACCTCTCCCTCTTCCTTATCCTTATCCACGAAGTCCTAGGTATACCTATAACCCACGATAAATCCTTAACTATATTAGCACTAAACCCTATATATAAATATACTAAGCCCGAGCGAGGCACGCCCTTTAGTATAAATAATATAAAAGGAGTCGCTAGAGAGTTTAGCCTCGATATAATTAATAAAACCCGCTCCTTTATTAACTACTCTACTATATATAGAGAGCGTATTATTAATATAACCCTTAAGAGGGCTTACCTTAATACCCCTATAGGGGACTTTATAAGGTATAATAGTATTAGAGCTAAGTAAGTAAACTTAGTAGTAGAAGTTTAGTAGGTTATTATATACCCTATAGAGTAGCCCTTCTTTAAGTAGGTCCTCTATACTACTAAGGTAGAGGTAGCCTAGGCAGCCTAGGCGAACGTTAGTAAGTATAGCTTATGCCGACTAATAGAGAGAGCGTTACTAATAATAGCATAGTAAAAATAGTAACGACTTCTAGCGGACGAAGCGGTAATAGAGGTAGTATTTAATAGCAGCGCGGGTAGTATATAAGAGGAAAAGTTGATAGTTTCGTAGTTTAAATAATTAAAAACCACGTTATTATTAATATAAAGTTAAAGATCGTGAGGCTATAGGTATATATAAGTATAGCTATAGTTAGGAGAGGATCACGTAACCGAAGGCTATATATTATTAGGAGGCGCGGAGATAGAAGGTCTATTGCACTTAAGTAGGTAAAATCACTATGTAGTGGCCAGAGGCCCTTCGTTATATATAATAGTCTCCTTTATTATATTAACCCTCCCACTAATTAATAAAGGCTTAACGTTCTAAAAGAATTAGTAATACTACTTATTAAAGAAGCTTATAATAACTACTATTACTTTAGTAAGGAACGAACGTAGAGAGCTATTAATAAATACTTTTATATACTACGTCTTAAATAATAAGTTAATAACTACGTAGCTAACTACTTATAATATAGAATAATAAATATAGAATGTTAACTACTGCTCAGCGCGATATAGCTAATATTAACGCTAGCTATTCCCTTCTATATAATTACTATAGACTTTATCGTTAGACTTCTTAAAATACCTTTATAATATTTAGGCTATAAAGTAGAGAACTTCCTGCTACTTAATATAGTACTTATTATAACTAATAAGTTCTCTAAAGTAATACTTCTTATCCGAGGTTACTTAATATATACTACTAAGATCTAGGGACGCCTCCTTCTTTATAACCTCTAATATAGTAACTAGGGAATCCTAAAAGCTATTATATCTAATTGTAACTAGAAGTTCTAGTTAAGGTTTTAGACCGCATTATAAGCTAAATTATATACTAACTTAAGATTCTTAATAATATGTTATCCTTAAACTAATAGTATTTTAGAATATACGAACTAAACCGTTAAACTAGCTATTCGTTACTTTCTTAACCTTATTAACGATAACTAGGTAATATTACTACTAAGCCTTTAATATAACCTTAATAATACCTACTTATAAGTTATTAGTTACTTACCGAACTAAATCCTATATAGTATAAATATTAATAAAGCGTTAAATATCCTAGGCAATACTTATCCTAAGATAAATTATAAAGTCTTCTAAGAGGAAGCGAAAACTTTAATTATAATAGCCTAGCTATATATAAAGGAATAATATAATAAATATATTATTTTATTACCTTTAACCCTAGTAACTAGGTATACCTTAAGATAGGATTAGGATATTACCTACTAGGATAGCTAAACCTAAAGTATAGCTACTAGTATATTCTATTTAAGGTCCTTAAACGCGTTAGTAAGTTAATATACTACCTTAATATTCTACCTAATATAAATATTTATTTAGTTATATCTATCGTTTATCTTATTCTAGTACTAGCCCCTAGTAATAACCTATTTAACTATTAAGACAACTACCGAGGTCTAGTTAATATTAAGGAAGATAATAATATTTATTAACTTAAGGTATATAAGCATTTTAAGATTAAAAGTATTCTTAAGAAGCAAACCCTCGCGTAGGGAAAGGTATAATATCTAGTTAAATAGAAAGGTTACTTATTCATATATACTATTTAGATAGATAAAAAGGTTATAAATATAAGCGAACTTATTACTATATTTAAAAGTAAGGAATAAGAGATAGAATAGCTCTATAGATAAATATAAGCTTAAAGACCTATTTAATAGGGTATTAAACTAGTATTAGAGCTTAGTAAAAGACTACTAAGGCGCTTAAGAGGAAGGCCTTAGAAGAACCTAGTAGAATAATATAAGATATATTATAAATAAGGAACGCGCTACTTAAAGCGCCTTAAATAGATAAGTAAACTAGAAAGAGTATTATAACTAAGGCCTTATCTTAAAATAAAGATATTTAGCACGCTTAGTATATCTAAGGACTTTACCCTAATAATAGTAATATTTATATCTATCCTATTAATAAAAATAACTATCTCTATTACGCTTTCCCTCTTAAACTCTTTCTACTCTTAGTACTATAAGAACCTTTATAAATATAACTGCTCTCCTTACTAGAAGGTTAATCCCTACTCTTATTTAACTAATAGGAAAGATTAGCGCTTAAGTATATATATATAAAATAAATTTATATTACTAAGTAACCCTCCTAGTTATTACTACCGCCTCTACCTACTTAATATTAAGCGTATTTTTCCCTCTATATATATATATTTTATAGAAGAGCGTTAACGCCTTTAACCCTATTACTTTACTATTATTATACTTATATATCTCCCGTTATTACTATTATCCTGTTCTAGATATTAAGGAACCTTATTAATACTCTATATTGTCGCGCGCTTAGCGCTACTAGAGTAACTTATATTATATATACCTAGGTATTACTTTACTATAAATAGATAACGCTCTAAGCGTAAAGATACTAAGTATATTACCCTTAACTATACTCGCTACTACCTACCTAATATTAAGATCCTATATAAAAAGCCTAGATATTATATTTATACCTAAGAAATCTTTAAGTATACCCTTAACTAAGAGACCTAATATTATAGAACTAGCTATAATATTTCTAATACCCTATTTATTATCTACCTAGGTATTCGTATATACCTTAATACCTAACTACTATCTATAAACTAAATTAAGTTCCCCTACTAATTTCCTAATACTATCTTAAACCTTAAGTAGCTATCTCTCTATAATTTTATATAAAACCTCTTTAAATATAACCTATATTATATTACTAATACTACTAGGTTACCTATTTCTATTAAATCTAGGGAGGCCTTAAGTAGAGATAATAAACCTATTAATACTAAACGCGCTTAAGCTAATAAACTTATTAAAACTACTTAGCTTAAATAATCCCTTAATACTAAGTAACTTAACTAAGCTATTAATACTACTATATATACTAAACCTTAACTATTAACTAATATTATTATAACTAGTACTAAATTAACTCCTATTACTTAGAATAAGACTAATAA
>JAVHLU010002935.1:0-14533 GCA_036785755.1 Colletotrichum ledebouriae
TTCCCTTTTTTTTTTTTACCCCCCCCCCCCCCCCCTTACTATATTATATAAATCTATCTAGAAATCCTATTTTCGTATCTTAACTAATAATATAAAGCCTTAAGTAGTTTATAATTTCTATAGGTTTAAACTCTAGAAGTAGCTTTATTATAAAAAGGTAATAGGAGTATATAAACCTAGCTTCAGGGTAATATTCCTAAGCTTATTAATGATATTTCTTATAAAGAAGCGAGAATTTAAACTTAGCTATAGCTATAACTATAGTATTTACTAAAGTTTAGGATTATAAGATCTCCTTAATACTATTAAACACTCTACTCCTTCTTACCTTATTATTATACTTAATTCTATACTTATAGTATTTATAAATACTTAGATTATTATATAAGTAACTCTCTTAAGTTTTATAGACGAAGTAGTTAGTATAAGGAGTACCTAGTATAGAGATATATTTAAAGTATAGTCTCAAATGATTAATACTAGTTTAGGGTTCCTAGTAGTATAAGCCTACTCTTTATAGTAGATATAGGGTATTATACTATAACTACCTTAGGATTAAATAAATAAGCTATATATAACTACTATACGCTAAAAGACCTTTATCTCTTCTAATCTAGTAAGGAAAGTAATAGAAGTATAGATAAAGACTTAATAATAGAAGTCTCTAGACCCCTTAGTTACTCTAAATATTTATTTAAAATCCCATTTACTAAGATAAGCCTCCTAGAAAGCTAGCCTTCTTACCTTAATACTTTTATTAGAGAATATCTATAGTATAAAGGCTACTTCTAAGTTTTTATTACTAGGGATCTTAAGTTAAAGCTAGATAAGGCTTATAGCTTTCTAAGAATTATAATTATTAGCTAGAAGGTATAGGGGTAATAAGAAGAAGGGAAAGAATACCTAAAGTTAGTTATTAGAATATTAGATAAAAAGAGGTATATCATCTTTCTTTATTTTAAGTATTAAGTTCGGAATTACGCCGCAGCCCTTTCGCAAAAAGACTATAACAAATTCACCTAGTTTATAAGCATAATTCGGGAAATACTATATAGGTATTTTAACCTATACCCTCTACTAGTTAAGGAAAATAATATAGGAACCCTATATATTCCTACTACTTATAAGAAAACCCTCTTAATATTATAAGGTTAGACGCGCGCTATACTAGGGCTAATTATATTAGAGCTAAACGGGCTACTATAGCTCTTATAGCAACGCCCTCGGTATACCTTCTAGTAAGGTAAAAGCTATTATATAAGATAGGTCCTTAACCTAAAAGGTCGACCTTCTAGTAAAGTACTAAAGGTGCTATAAAAGCTACTATATAAGATAACTCCTTAACCTAATAGGTTAATCTTTTAGTAAGGTACTAAAGGTAAAGACTACTATATAAGAGGTAACTCCTTGACTAAAGAGGTCTTTCTTAAGAGGTCCTTATAGCTAGAAGTTTAAGAAGCTCTGCGAGCAGGGCCTTATACCTCTCCCTCTTCCTTATTTAACCCACGATAAATCCTTAACTATATTAGCATTAGACCCTATATATAAAGACGCTAAGCCTAAGCGAGGTATACCCTTTAGTATAAATAATATAGAGGGGGTTACTAGAGAGCTTAGCCTTAATATAATTAATAAAACCCGCTCCTTTATTAATAACTTCGCTATATATAGAGAGTATATTATTAGTATAGCCCTTAAGAGGGCTTACTTTAATACCCCTATAGGGGACTCTATAAGGTGCGATAGTATTAGAGCTAAGTAAGTAAACTTAGTAGTAGAAGTTTAGTAGGTTATTATATACCCTATAGAGTAGCCCTTCTTTAAGCAGGTCCTCCGTATTACTAAGGTAGAGGTAGCCTAGGCGGCTGAGGCTAATAAATATCGGTAAGTACGGCTTGCGCTAAATAGAGAGAGTATTACTAATAATAGTATAGCTAGCGGACGAAGCGGTGATAGAGGCAGTATTTCATAGCAGCGCGGGTAGTGCGCGAGAGGATACGTCGATAGTTTTATAGTATATCTATACTTAAATAATTAAAAACTACGTTATTATTAATATAAAGTTAAAGATCGTGAGGCTATCTATTAGGGTATATATAAGCGCAGCTATAGTTAGGAACGTTATAATCACGTAACTAAAGGCTGTGTATTATCAGGAGGCGCGGATTTAGAAGGTCTATTACACTTAAGCAGGTAAAATCACTATGCAGTGGCCAGAGGCCGTATAAAGTCCTTAGTTATTACTAGGTATACTTCTATAAACTAGATAAGTATAAAAGGCTAGTTAAAGTTAAAGCGAGACTTATTATAAGAGGGGATTAATATCCTCACGATCTAAGGGATATATATACTATAACCCTAGTAGGGATATCCTTTAGGACCCTAATTATAGTTATAAATCGATTTAATATAAACGTCTCATAATATAATATAGTTAATACCTTTATCTACGCTAATCTTAATAAGGAAGTCCATATAGAGATAGCGCTAGGGTATCATAGGAATAGCTATATTCTAAAGCTACTTAAGGCCTTCTATAGACTTCGCTAATTACTATTACTATAGTAATAATACCTAGAAATAGGTCTCGTAGTAAGTAGGTTTAAGCGAGTAGCTAGTAAAAACTACTACTAGCGTAATAGTAAGATCTCATTCTTCTTCTATATTAATAACTATATGTTTATATACCCCCTATCTAAAGGGTTCATAGCTAGAGGGCTAATCTATATACTTTATAAGAATAGGTATATAGGTCGCAAAGGGGACGCTGAAGTAGCCCAAATAGTAGATGTTTAGAGGCTAAGTAATATTGTAATAAAGGCTAATGAGGTTAAGCATAAGGTAATAATTTTAATAGATCCTGAATAGAATAAGTTAATATTGAATTATTGATATAATTAATTTTATTTATAAGTTATAAATCCTACCCTCGATAAGTAAGCGGTAGGATTATCCTAAGCTACGCCTAGGTTAAGCCTACCCAGGCTTCTACCTAGGTTTACCGCCTTAGGGAACTACCTAGGGCTTACCTAGGGCCTACCTAGTAATCCCCTATAGACTAGTGAAATCTCTACTAGAGAGGAAAACCTCCCCTTTTTCTCTCTAGCTTAAATAAATGGTATTATAGCGCCCTCTTATTAAGTAAACCTAGGTCTTACCCCTGATATATTTTAGCTTATTATTATAATAATAATAAGAGGTTAAGCGCCGCACCCTACTAATTAGTTAGATAGTTAATAATAATATTACGAAGACTTAAGTTAAGCTATTATATATTAATTTAATAGTAGTATTAGAGTCGCTTTAGTTATAGCTATAGGAGGTTAAGTAGGGGAATAGCTAATATATAGCTATATAGAACCCTATAAGTATTACTAGGAAGGTATTAGTAATACCTAGTATAGTATATTGGAAGCTATTACCCCTACCTCCAAAGCCTTTAAGTAAATAAAAGGATTATACCCCCTAGGTATAGTAAGTAAGGTATTGAGTTCGGAATTACGGCGCAGCCCCTTCGCAAAAAGACTATAATAAATTTACCTAGTTTATAGGTATAATTCAGGAAATACTATATAGGTATTTTAACCTATACCTTATACTAGTTAAGGAAAATAATATAGGAACCCTATATATTCTTACTACCTATAAGCAAACCCTTATATAAAGTCGGACGCGCGCCGCACTAGGGCTAATTATATTAGAGCCGAACGGGCTACTAAGGAGGCGAGATATTATAACTATTAAAATACTAGGTCCTCCTTAGGTACTTTCCTAGTATAATACTAATAGCTATAGAAAGGTATAAAGGATTCCTATACTTATTATACTTATAGAGTTAGAAGGTATATTACTTAATACTATTCTAATAAGGAGGACTAGTAACCTAAGGTTATAAAAATAAAAACCCTAAAAGACCTAATATATTATAAGGTTAGAAATTACTACTAAGTAGTAGCTAACTCTTTAGAAAAAGATAAGAAATTAGAAAATGACTAACTCTAGAGCGGAATTAAGCCCTAGAGCCTACTAAAGAGGAGATATTAAGTTAAAAGGAATATAAATAAGAATAACTAGCTAATAATAAGCTTATTATTATCTAAGTTAGAGTTAATAAAAGATATCTAGCTTATATCCTGGTAGATACTAAGCGTAATACGTATATAATAATTAACCTTTCCCTAGTATAATACCTTTACGTTCTATATATTAAGGAAGGATACTAACTTATAAGCAGATATATACTTAGTAGATTATTATTAGGTAACGCTCTAGGTATAGTAGTACTGAACTTAGAAATAAGTAACCATAGGTAGTATATTGCTATATATATAGTTAAGAGCTTAGATCCTAATATCCCCTTCAGGTACCCCTAGATAGAATAGAACTAGGTTATTGATAACGCTATAGCTTATTAAGTATATTATAGGAGGGGGTATATTAGGTTATACCTAAAGGATTAAAAAGAAACACCCCCTACAAAGGAGATAAGGCTTATAAGGTTCTTTAATATACCCTTGCTCTCTATAATCTACTAATACCTAGCGAGATAATAGAGTAAGTACTAGGAGAGTATTATAGAGGTATTAATATAAGCTATTAGCTTAACTAATATTAAGAAAGCTTTAAACCTAAAACTAAACGAGAATTAGGAATACTATTTACTAAGCTAGGTATTAGGGGAGTTTCCTAACTTATTTAACCCTAATAATACTTAATTAATACCCCCTAAGTAGCCTAGAGTAGATTACTAGATTACCCTTATACTAGAATTAGATAGAAAGGAGGTATTATTCCCTTAGGGCCCTTTTTATAATATATTAAGAGAAGAGCTATTAGTATTAAAAAAGACCCTATGAGACCTCCTAGATAAGGGATTTATTATAGCTAGTAGCTTACTAGTAGGAAAGGGCTAGAACCGAAGGGAACTAGAAAGATAATAAACAACATAGCTCTACCTATAAATAGGTAAGAATATTAAGAGTAGGCTTAAAAGATATATAGAATAATTCGTAGATTTAATCTAAAGAGATTATCTTAATTAGGCGCGGATTTGCTAAGAAATTACTAAAAAACGAGGTATAGGGTTATTAAGGTATTAATAGTAATAATAATAATACTATCTTTTCCTCTATTATACTCCTCTCTTCTACGCTCTACTCTATAGTCTCCTTATAATAGGTTTATATATTAAGGGAGTTTTCTAAAAGTTATATAGCTAAGTCTATCTTATCCTATTCTAATTATCCCCTTAAGACTTGTTATAATATTATAAAAGAGAGTCTTAAAAAATAAATAAAACTACTTTATAAAAATAGTAAATAAACTCTATTTATAGATCTAATCTATTAATAATATCTTCTAAGTAGGCGATCTTATTATTAAGAAGGTCCCTTAGGTTTAATTATTTTCTACTATAAGTTATATCTTAATAATAGCCTTACTCCCTCTTCCTTTTTATTATACTCCTTATCCTACTCTAATCTTTAGTATAGCTAAAACTACCCGCTCTATAATACTAAGTATAAGAAGTTATAATAGTACGCTCCCTCGGGTGTATTCTACTTAATCTAATCCTACTAGTTAACCCTCTACTAAATATAGTCTATATAGCTATAATTATACTTATTTAAAGGACTAGGCCTCTTAGGATATAATAGTATATCTATAAGTATAGTTCTTAGGCGTAGCTTAATAGTTATATTATAATTTAGTATCTATAAGACATATAACTAAAGCTAATATCTAGGGTATTTAAGCTTATTATCTAGTATTTTAGATAAAGTAGACCTAGAAAATACTAATAATCTATAAATAGGTTAAGGAATATCTACTATAGGAGATAGCGTAATATTATTATTATTTCTAAAGTCTATTATATTATTATCTATAGGTAAAGGAGTAAGAGGGTATAAAAGGAAGAAAGGTATTTTCTTAAAGTCTTTTTAGCTTAATAGGGTATTTTATAGAGCTATACTACTATTAATAGTTATGTTATAGAACTCTATAGTAATTATAAATATAAATTAAGTAACTAAGGGGATTTTAGAGTTAGAGAATAATACGCTATTACTTAAAGTTATACTACTAAATCGTGGAGATAGCAATCCTTCTTAAATTAGAGCTCTAGCCTATTTAATATATTAGAGACTATATATAAATCTATCCCTCTACTAAACTAAATTAATTATATAAGTATTAATTAATAGGAGCTTTTAGAGTTATAGAGGGGCTCCTATCTTATAATACTACGTATTGAGGTCCTATATAGCCTTAACGAAGCGCTAATTACTATTCTAGTCCTATATAGAGTTATAATAGAAGTAATAGCTAGTTAATTAATCTATAAAAATCGCAGCCTAGTAATAATTACTATAGTTTAGTAAAAAGAAAGCTTTAGTAGTATCCTAGAGATTCTTCGCTTTTTCTCTTTTAAGCTCTATAAAAGCCTTATTAATTTCTTTCCTAGGTTATTAGGCTAGCTTATAGATTAGAGTATAGATATTATAAGGGTAGCTCTTAATTATAAATATAAAAAGGGCTATAACCTCTAAATTATCTAACTCCTCTTATCTTATTAGCTTCCCTTATATATTATAAAGGTTTAATAAATATTCTACTTAGGCTAAAGTTATAATAGATAACCCTCTACTATACTAGGTTATTAAGTAATTTATAGATTCTTAGTTCTATTATATATACTATAGGACTACTAGTATAAGCTTATCTTTATTTAGTATAAGGTCCCCTTTAGGTTTTATAGTATTAAATCCTACTAAGGTATTAATAGGGCTAAATATAATATCTCTTAGGGTAATAAGGGCTACGTAGGGTAATATAAATAGTTTTATAGACCTAGGGTAGTTAAGATATTTTATAAAGTTAGCTAATTACTATAAGTTATAATCCCTCTTCTATTTCTTATAGTTATTCCTTCTTTTTATATTCTAGATATTTAGTTCTTTTAATAATCCTCCCTCTCTATCTAACTCTTCTAAATTAATAAGAACTATTAAACTAGTTTATAAATTAATATCTATAAGTACTAGTAGGTTAATATCTATCCTATCTAGAGAAGAAACCTCTAAGTTTATAAATTAAGGGGTATACTTAGCTATCTAATATTTAATATCTTCTTAAGCTATCCTTTTCCTAATATCTTTATTTCTTAATTTAAAGTATTAATTATATAGAATTCTATCTACCCTTAGTTAAGTCTAGTATCCTTTAGGAGGTATTTTATTAATGAAAGCTCTTAATAATTAATTAATCTAAGCTTAATACCTTATTTTAATAGGCTACTTTAGAGGTACTAGGCTTTAAATATATATAAGAAACCTAAGCTAATTAATAAAGTAGAGACTAGAGGCCTATAGTAGAGGGTTTATATATTAAAGTTCTACTAGGTATAATTATCTTATTAAAACTTCCTTAGCTTTATATCTTAGTAGAAAGCTCTTAGTAATAAATATTAAAATCTATAGTTATCCTTTAGCTCCTCTCCTTAACTACTAATTATTATAAAACTAGTTTCTCCTATCTTATAAGTTAATTAGTAGACCTATAATAACTACCTTAGTAGACTTAGGTACTTATAGAAAAATAAGGAGTATATTAGGGGACTTAGCTTTAATTTAGGTAACTATAATATCCCTTATATCTCTATCTTTGAAATCGTCTTCTATACCTCTAACTATCTTATAGTAGAGCGGTTAGCTAGGCTTAGTAGGCCTCGTAATATAGCGAGTAACTATTAAAATATCCTTAGTATATATTAGAGTCGCTATCTTAAGTATACTAATAGTATTAAATATACTAGCTATAACTTACTATAAGTATAAGGGGTAAATTATCTCCTCTATTACTTCTAAGGTCTTATTCTAATATTTAATAAGGATATATTTTAATATTATATTAAAAACGTCTATCTAACTAAGGATATTATCTATCCTAGGCGGAGGGTACGTATTATATTTAATTAGCTAAGGCTAGTAACTAAGCTTATTAGGAGGTCTAAAGCCTAGAATATCTCTATTATTTTATCCCTATACTTAAAACCTACTTATACTTAGTTTATTAAGTATAGACTCTATTAAAAGTCTAATTTTAAGGATAAG
Source organism: Colletotrichum ledebouriae (assembly GCA_036785755.1). Taxonomy (NCBI): domain Eukaryota; kingdom Fungi; phylum Ascomycota; class Sordariomycetes; order Glomerellales; family Glomerellaceae; genus Colletotrichum; species Colletotrichum ledebouriae. The sequence goes on from JAVHLU010002935.1 coordinate 8,115, forward strand.
AAGGTTTAAGGATCTTAACTCCTAGATCTATATATCTAACGCTTTATTATTATAAAAAATAACTTTCCCTATTATAATATATTAGGAGAATAGTTAATAAGGGGAAAGTACGAGTAATTTATAGACTAAAGAGCTAAAGAGAAGTAATATTTAAAGAAAGATAGGAGCTATAGCGTAGTAGTTAATATTATATAGTTAGTAGATAAATTAAGTTTAAAAGTAAATAATATATATAAAAGGGAGAGAGGAATTAGAGAGCTTAAAGGGTAAAGAGTGCGTTTTTATATCTACTAATTACTTTAATAATATAGTAATTTATTAGTAGCTTATAGAAGGAATAATTAACTCTCCTCCCTTACCCTCCTTAGCTTAAATAAAATAAAATAAACTTAGAATAAAAAACCTATAATAAATAGAATAGTAAATTAGGGTAATTATATATAGGGAAAGAATAAAGGAAATAATAATTAGTAGTAGCTATTAAAACGAGCAGCCTAGTTTTAAATTAAATAAATATTCTCCTCTATCCTCTATTATTAACTTCTCCTACTTATAATAACTACTTTTAGCTAGCTATTTTAATCTTTATTTAACCCCTTTATACTTTCTCTCTTATATCTATAAATTATATCTTCTTATTATAGCTAATTATAACTTCTTTATCTTAGGTATTAAAAATACTAATTAACCTTACCCTTATTATCTCCTATCTATAGTAACCCTTTAGGTCCTTAGCCCTAATATCCCTATACCTAAAATAAAGAAAAATAATATACCTCTTTTTATCTAGTACTCTAATAACTAACTTTAGGTATTCCTTCCCTTCTTTTTAATATCTCTATACCCTCTAGCTAATAATTATAATTCTTAGGTAGCTATAAGCCTTATTTAGCTCTAACTTAATACCCCTAGTAATAAATACCTAGAGGTAGCCTTTATATTAAAGATATTGTCTAATAAGACTATAAAGGTAATAAGGCTAGCTTTCTAGAAGGCGTATCTTAGTAAATAGGACTTTAAATAAATATTTAGGGTAACTAAGGGGTCTAGAGAATTCTATTATTAAGTCCTTATTTATACTTCTACTACTTTTCTTACTAGCTCGTAGGAGACGAAGGTCTTTTAGCGCGTAGTAGCTATATATAGCTTATTTATTTAATCCTAAGGTAGTTATAATATAGTACCCTATATTTATTAGAAAGAGCGGGCTTATATTACTAAGAACTCTATATTAGGTATTTATATCTATAAACTATACTTTAAGTACTTCTTAATACTAGGTACTCCTTATACTAACTACTTCTTCTATAAAACTTAAGAGAGTTACTTATATAATAATCTAAGTATCTATAAGCGCTATAGGTATAGAATTAAGTATAATAATAAGGTAAGGAGGAGTAGAGAATTTAATAATATTAAGGAGATCCTATATTCCTGAAGTCTAGTAGATACTATAATTAAAGCTGTAGCTAAGTTCGACTTCTTACTCCTTTAATAGGCCTAGGAATATTATCCTAAAGCTAGGTTTATATATACTTATTACCCTTTTATAATAGAGCTACCTCTAGAGTTTAACCTTATAGAAATTATAAACTACTTAGGGCTTCGCGTTATAAATTAGGGTAGGAAAACAGGGTTTCTATATATATTTATATAGTATATAGGGGGGGGGTAAAAAAAAGGAAAAGAGAATAAGAAGTTAGTTAGGTTTTAATAAGAAATTAAGGTAAATATTATATAAATAGGTCTATAAAGCTAAAGTTAAAGCATATGTAAGTATAAAAATTAACATAATCCTTTTTATAAATATCCTTCTCTTTCTCTTTAGTAGAAGGTAATATAATATTAATAATAATCTTTTCTTAGGAAAAAAAGGGGGGGGTAAGAAAAGTCTACTAATATCTTTACTAGGGGCTAGTAATTACGATTTAAATACCCTCTCTCCCTTTCTCTTCTTCTCTCTTATCTTTAGGTTATTAATCTTATATTTATTTAATAAAGAAGGGCGGTTTTAGTATTATTACTAAGAGCTTAAGGATCTTATACTTTCCTAGGCTTAAGTACCTTATTATAACTACTAATAGATATTAAAATTATCTAAGCTATTATTATATTAAATAGTAGTAAGGGGCGTGCTTTAAATAAGTAGGGAGTTACTAATACTATCTCTTACCCTTATCCCTAAGGTTTAGGAATATTTTTCTTAAAATCTTAACCTTTTAAACTAAGAGATAAAAGGAAGGGAAAATTAGAATAAGTCTATAAATTATTAATTAAAATAAGTTATATAAAAAGAAACCTTATATATCCCCTAGATCCTCTATCTTAATATACTCCTTTTCTTTCTTCTTTAGTATTTTAGGAATCTTAATATCTAGTTATTATTTAGCTTTTAAAGCCTTAATTATCTTCTCTAAATCCTTTAAATACTATTTTAATTATACTATTAAATATAATAAATCCTCCTCTTCCTCTTAATTACTTTCTCTAGGTGTTATAAGTTCCTTCTCCTCTTCCTTAGGTATATAATTATTATACTTTTTATTCCCTAGCGCTAGGAAGACTTTTGCTAGGTTCCTTTCTTAATTAAATTTATAAATATCTAAATTACTTAGTTCCTAATACCCTTTAGGAGGTTAAATAAATTTATAAAGTTAAGTTCTACTAAACGTCTTTCTAGTAACCTTATTACTTACTAATATTACTAATTAATATAATACAGCTTTTAGAGCTTATAAAAGGATAAGGAAGGGGCCCTATTATTAGTAGTTAAGCTTTCTAATAGATAACCTATTAATAGAGCCCTTAATATTAAATACTAGTACTAAATTACTTACCTCTAGCCTCTCCTTCCTTATAGTCCTCTTATATTAACTATTATGGTATTCTATAGTCTTCTTATATTAAGTATTAATTATCTTTTTAGCTTATTTTCTATCCTTATTAAGTTATAAGAAAGCTTATAGATATATTTAAACCTCCTTTCCCTTTATTATTACTAAATCCTAATTAAGAACCGTCTAGGTTAGCGTTAGGGTCTTAATAGGAGTAATAGGCTTAAACCTATATAGTAGGTAGAAAGGGCTAAAGCTAGTTAAAGTATAAACGCTTAATTAGTTTATACGTAGGGTAGTAGGAAGGTATAGCTAAGGGTTAATATCTCTCTATCCTCTAGTCTATATTAATAATATATAAGCAATTAGCTAATAACTAGTTTTAACTATACAATTAGCCCTTAGGTTATAGGTAGATATTACTTTCCTCCTTATACTATATTTCTTATTAAATTTAATAATAGTATCCTTATTTTCTAGTCCTCTATTAATAACGAGTTCGCTATATAGTCCGTAGTAGTAGACGATCTCTTCCTAGATAAACTTAGTAACCTTAGCTAAAGTCGCTCTCTTAAGCTAGTAAGCTTTAGGCTATCCTATTAGTAAATCCCTTGCCTTAATAAGATACTACTTACCTACTCTCTATATATCTAATAATATTCTAATAAATGGTAGCCCCTTTAGAGAGCTATATATCCTTATATTATCTATATATTAAGCACTCCTCTTTTAGTAATTAGGGTAACTTTTTAAGGATTTACTAATCTCTATATATATACTAGCCTAGATATAGCAATTAGATAGTTTTCTAGCTATAGCTTATTTACCTTAATAACTACTCTCTTTATAAGCCTTTATAATTAGTTTCTTCTACTACTTAGTATTATTAATAACTCGTCGCGGTATTAGCTTTTAATTCGTTAGTCTAGTAAAAAGCAGGTAGTTATGAATATAATAATCTAACGCTCTAGTCTTAAAGTTATAATACCTTACTAGTTAAATTCCTAGAGTGCGTCTCTATATTATTAAATAATAAGCGATTTATCAGGAGTATACTAAATAGATCTATAAATTGTTAAGAAGTACGTCTAGGATATTTATTATATTACTAATAACCTCTATATTTCCTACTAGGGCCTCCTTTATATATTACTTATTATTATAGTATTAAGCTTAATTAAAGAAGGAACTAGCTTCTATATCTATAAAGAAGATCTATAAATTAATCTAAGAGTTAATCTCCCCCTTAGCCTCCTTATTAATAGTATTAGAAGGTCCCTAGGGCTTTTATAATAAGCTATCCGCTACTATATTCTAAGTACTATAGGTAAATTATACTTTAAAGTTAAATATTTAAATCTATATAATCTAGCGAATAATAAGGGCTCCTAGGAGGTCTATAGTTACTTTATTAAGTTATATAACTAATATCTAAGTATCTATCTCTAGGATAAAGTATTATCTATATAAATAATTATATACCCTCTTTAAAGCTTTTAGAATATTATATAATTCTTTCTTCCTAGCATTATATAATAGCTCTAGTCCTAACTAAGTATTACTCTTAAAGTAAGAAACTACCTACTAGTTATTAATAAATTATCCTAGGACTCCGCCCTATCCTATATTATTAGTCTTAACTATAAGGTAGATATCTCCTCCTTTAGGGCTATAATCTATAGTAACGAGGATTAGGGCGTTTATAAGTAATACTTTTAAGGTATTTATAGCTATCTATTACTTCTCCTCTTAGCTAAATAAGGTATCCTTCTTAAGTAAGTTAGTAAGTAGCTTTATAATAGTAAAGTAGTCCTTTACCTAGGATCTATAGCACGTTATAATCCTAAGAAAAGCCCTTAACTCTATTCAATTAATATAAGTAGCCTATTCATAGATCCTAGCTATCTTCGCTTCCTCTAGACGACGCCTATTAGTACTATAAATATAGTTAATAATTATTACTACTTCCTAGGCTTACTATAACTTAACTACTACTACTATATACTCTACTAGCTCTAAATTAACTAGGACCTTATTAATATTCTATAAGTATTTTAAAATAAATCTATAAATCCCTAGATAAGACTTAATCTCTTCTTAATTATATCGCGAAGTTAGTCCTTTAATAGTAATATCGTTAAGGAAGGCTTTATAGTAGCTAGGGATAAGGTTATATAGGATTCTAGTTATAACCCGCATAAACTAAGCGACTAAGTTTATTACTCCTTAAGGTAACGTGTATATTTATAGTAGTCTAATAGGTAATACGAATGTTATTAAATCTCTACTTATAGGGTCTAACGGGACTTAGTTATATCTTAAGAAGAAGTCTAGTAGTAATAATAGTTAATATATAGCAAAGTCTTCTAAAGAATTATCTACTAAAGGCAGTAGTACTACGTCTCGTATTATAACTATATTTATCTTAGTTGCTAAGTTAATAAGCTTTATCTTACTATCTTTCTTTTCCACGAGGAAGAATAGATTATAGTAAGCTATGTAACTTTACTTAAGGATTCCCTTCTCTAGTCTATCCTTTAGAATTATAATAATATACTACTCTAGTCCTCTTAATATTAGGATTCCTTTTACTTACTATGCCTTATATAATACTATTTAAATCGTCTATAGAGGTGTAATAGAAGGGTATATAGAGATATAATACTTAAATTCCTAGGCTAAAGCTTTCTCTCTCGTAATAAGAATAGCTAAAAGGAGCTTCTTTTCTTTAGGCTATAGATAATTAATAGTCTTAAGGATATCTTCTTATTAGAATCTTCTTATTTTTTATCTTATATATTATATTAATATCTTCTATTAGTAATACGGGCGTTATTAGTATAGGTTCCTAATTATTATAGGAGAAAGCAGTATCTATAGCTATTTAATACCTTTCTAATATACTAACTTATACTTCCTCCTAGGTACTTTCTTCTTTGATATTCTTTTCTTAGGTCTGCGAATATAGTATTAATAATCAATACTATAGCTATTATATCCTACTATATACCTTATACTTATAATCGCTTTATAGATCTTATTAAGCTTAGGGGTAACTTCGTTATAGATTATAGTCTCTAGGACTTTATTAAGAATTAGTCTAAACTCTTTAAAAATAGTAATAACTTCCTTCTCTAGGTCTAATTATTACTTAACTTTATCTAATAGGTTATAAGATCTTTTAATAGCTTATTTAATTGCTTTAATATCCTAGTATATCCTTATACTCCCTAGTATTATATCTAGCTCTTCCTCGTTCTCAACGTTATTAGCTTACTAATTATCTCCTATAAAGTCTAAGCTTATTACTATATTAGGTTTATTAGTAGTAGCCTCTATTTCCCCTCCTCTATAGGAGATAAGAGAGTATATTAACGCTAAGAAAAAATAAAGTAGTCTATCTTAGTAATAATTTCTAGAAACTAAGTAGTTAAGTCTACTATATAAAATAATAGTAAGATATTAATCTTAATATTCCTAGACTAAAGGACTCTAATAATCTAGTTCTATATATAATCTAATATTATTTAAGTCTTTAAGATAAAAGGAGCTCCTAGTACTAGGTCCTTATTATAAGCGTTTTTA
>JAVHLU010002936.1:0-14528 GCA_036785755.1 Colletotrichum ledebouriae
GGCGGGAGAAACAAAAGGGGGGGGGGGGTAAGGAAGGTCTACTAATATCCTCCCTAGGGGGCTAATAACTATAATTTTAATACCCTCTTTCCCTTTCTCTCCTTCTCTCTTATCTTTAAGTTATTAATTTTATATTTATTTAATAAGAGGGGGCTTTAGTATTATTACTAGAAGGTTAAGGGTTTTATACTTCCCTAAGCTTAATAACCCTATTATAATTACTAATAGATATTAAAGTTTTCTAAGCTATTATAATATTAAATAGTAGTAAGGAGGTATATTTAAATAAGTAAGGAGTTACTAATACTATTTCTTACTCTTATTTCTAAAGCTTAGGAATATTATCCCTAGAATTTTAAACCTTTTAAACTAAGAGATAAAAGGAAGAGAAAATAAAAATAAGTTTATAAATTATTAATTAAAATATATTATAATAAAAGAAACCTTATATATCCCCTAGATCCTCTCTTTTAATATTCTCCTTCTCCTTCTCCTTTATTATCTTAGGAATCTTAATACCTAGCTATTATTTAGCTTTTAAAGCTATAATTACCTTAGGAATCTTAATAACTAGCTATTATTTAGCTTTTAAAGCTATAATTACCCTCTCTAAGTCCCTTAAATACTACTTTAACCTTATTACTAATTATAATATATCCTCTTCTTTCTCTTAATTACTTTTCCTAGGTATTATAAGTTCCTCTTCCTCTTTCTTAAGTATATAATTATTATACTCTTTATTCCCTAGTATAGGAAGACTTTTACTAGGTTTTTTCCTAAATTAGATCTATAAATATTTAAATTACTTAGCTCCTAATACCCTTTAGGAGCTTAAATAAACTTATAAAGTTAATTTCTATTAAATATCTTTCTAATAACCTTATTACCTACTAATATTACTATATAATATAATAGAGTAATTAGAGCTTATAATAGGATATAGAAGGGGCCTTACTATTAGTAGTTAAGCTTTTTAATAAATAATTTATTAATAGAACTCTTAATATTAAATACTAGTATTTAATTACTTACCTCTAGCCTCTCCTTCCTTATAGTCCTCTTATATTAACTATTATAATATTCTATAGTTTTCTTATACTAACTATTAATTATCTTTTTAGCTTATTTCCTATCCTTATTAAGTTATAAGAAGGCTTATAGATATATTTAAACCTCCTCCTCTATTATTATTACTAAATCCTAATTAAGAACCCTCTAAGTTAGTATTAAGGTCTTAATAGGAATAATACGTTTAAATCTATATAAAAGATAGAGAGGGCTAAAGCTAGTTAGAGTATAAATACTTAATTAGTTTATAAATAGGGTAGCGGGAAGATATAGTTAAGGGTTAATATCTCTCTCTCCTCTAGTCTATATTAATAATATATAAGTAATTAGCTAATAACTAGCTTTAAGTACTCTATTAGCCCTTAGATGATATATAGATATTACTTTCCTCTTTTACTATACTTCTTATTAAACTTCATAATAATATCCTTATTCTCTAGGCTTCTATTAATAATAAGTTTGCTATATAGTTTATAGTAATAAATAACCTCTTCTTAAATAAACTTAGCGATCTTAGCTAAAGTTACTCTCTTAAGCTAGTAGGCTTTAGGCTATTTTATTAATAGATCCCTTACCTTAACGAGGTATTACTTACTTATTCTCTATATATTTAATAAGATCCTTATAAAGGGTAGTCCCTTTAGGGAGCTATAGGTTCTTTTATTATCTATATATTAAGCTCTCCTCTTTTAGTAATTAGAGTAACCTTTTAGGGATTTATTAATCTCTATATATATACTAGCCTAGATATAGTAATTAGATAGTCTCCTTATTATAGCTTACTTATCTTAATAACTACTCTCTTTATAGGCTTTTATAATTAGCTTCTTCTACTACGTAGGAAATTTAATAACTTATTATAATATTACCTTTTAATTTACTAGTCTAGTAAAAAGTAAGTAGTTCTAAATATAATAATCTAATACTCTAGTCTTAAAGTTATAATACCTTACTAGTTAAATTCCTAGAGGGTATTTCTATATTATTAAATAATAAGTAATTTATTAAGAATATACTAAATAGGTCTACGAATTATTAAGAAGTATATCTAGGATATTTATTATATTACTAATAACCTCTATATTCCTTACTAGGACCTCCTCTATATATTATTTATTATTATAATATTAAGCTTAATTAAAGAAGGAACTAGCTTTTATATTTATAAAGAAGATCTATAAATTAATCTAGGAGTTAATCTCCCCCTCTACTTCCTTATTAATAATATTAGAAAGACCCTAGGGTTTTTATAATACGCTATCTACTATTATATTCTAAATATTATAGATATATTATATTTTATTGAATATCTAAATCTATATACTCTAGCGAATAATAAGAGCTCTTAGGAGGGTTATAGCTACTCTATTAAGTTATATAACTAATATCTAAGTATTTATCTCTAGGATAAAGTGTTATTTAAATAAATAGTTATATACCCTCTTTAAAGCTTTTAGAATACTATATAATTCCTTTTTCCTAGTATTATATAATAGCTCTAGTTCTAATTAAGTATTACTCTTAAAGCGAGAGACTATGCGCTAGTTGTTTATAAATTATCCTAGGACTCTACTCTATCTTATATTACTAGTATTAACTATAAGGTAGATATCTCCTCCTCTAGGGCTATAGTCTATAGTAATAAGGATCGGGTAGCCTTATAGAAACTAGTAATCCCTAAGGGGGTATATTAGATTATAAGGTTTAGAATATATACTAGTTATAAGTTTAGTATTTTATTAGCCTAGCTCTTTAAAGCAGGCTTAAAGCAGCCTAGGTATACTAACTATAACTAGGGTGCGCGCGGGAAAAGGGTCTAGGATGCGCCTCAATAAGGGCCTATATATAGTAGTTACACATATATAACATTATCACGAATATACATATAATTTACCCCCTATTCGATAGCATCCTGACTGTACTTAGCTGATAGGCTGTCTTATAAGGACCATTCGCCTCGCCTGTAGGTGGACGAAATCTCCACCTTACGCAATGGAACATCTGAAACTACACTCATCGGACCTAATCATCGATTACACTTCGTATTCTTTGGAATTGGGAGAGACTACTGCCTCTTTTGCTTCATGGTCGTACGGCGTGGACACGTCACCTTTCAGTGGTAAAGCCCTCGCCGTAAGAGGCGTCACATCAATACAGAATGTGCATGGACGAGTTATCTTATCTGGAATACGAGTGTCCAGTTCCATCCGAGGCTCCCTCGGCTTGGAGAGCCTCCAACAGGAGCAGTGAGACTATCGACTTGACACTCGCCTCATTGGGAGTTCTCCCAAAAACCGTTTAAGCCTCGTTGCTTTCTGTTCTGTTTCCATCACCCGCCGCTGGCTGACTTTGAACGCCCGAAGTATCATTTCCCTTCTTTTGTTGAATCTTTCGCCATCCCATGCCCCAAGCAAACAAAAACGTCCCTGCTGAAGCGCCCAGCGCAACGTAGAAAGTCTTGTCGATGGCATAGGCGTAGGAGCGCAAGACGCCGGGAAGCTCGTCTGGAGTGACCACCGAGGAGAAGCCGGTCGCGCCAGCATACGTTATGGCGTCCGCGTTTGCCGTAGGGGCGAATTTGGGAATGGCCGCTTCCAAGCAGCTGTTGAAGACGAGTTGCGCAATCGTCAGCGCGAGGGACCCTCCGAAGGTCTGTGTGAAGATGACTAGTGACATGCCGAGCGGGATTTGCTTGGCTGGGAGTGTGTTCTGGATCGCAATCACAGGCTGTTGGGAGGAAGAGAATCAGCCAAGAGACCTTTCTGGTATGATCCGGGAAACAAGAAGGAGAGGTCTCACCGTTTGCATGCCACAGCCTCGACCGAATCCGGCGACAAACTGATAAATAACCCACTGGGCAACCGTTGCCTGCACCGTTAAGGTTGTCGTCAAACCAGCGCCAACAAGCATGATGGCGGAACTGCCCAATGCCCAGGGTAAATAGTATCCCATTTTTCCAACTGTGGATGTTAGTAATTCAGAACCATGCAGCCAGTGGCACATCTCCATCATCCCTCTTGATCACTTACTGAGTGCGCCGGACAAGATGGCCATGACCAGCTGAGGCAAGATACCGGAGAGGAGATAAACACCGCTCATAAGAGCGGATGCTCCTTTGACCGCTTGGAAGTAGATGGGCATGTAGTATGAGAAGCATAGTAACGCGCCAGAAAAGAAGCCCAAGTAAAGGGAAGCGCTCCAGACTTCACGCCGACAGGCAACGGAGCCTGGGATCATGGCATCGTCACCAACGCGGTGCTCCCATGCCACAAAGATGGCCAGGGAGACGCCGGCCCCGCAGAACAGGCTGATTACGGTAGGACTTTTCCAGGGGTAGTCGGACCCTCCCCACGACAGTGCCAGCTCTATCATGACGGCGAAACCAGCGAAAAAGAGGAAGCCAGTCAGGTCGAGTTTGGAAACTGTCGTTTTCAAGCGCAAACGCGTTTGCCCAGACGCAATTTCAGGGGAGCGATGATCATGGATACGGATGGTTAGGAGCAGAACAGCCGCCAGAGCACCGATGGGTAGGTTGACGTAAAAGCCTAAGGAAGTTGTTAGAAGAGACACGTCGATTTGATATCAGAATGGCACTCACACCATCGCCAACTAGCTCCCTGTGTGAAAGCACCTCCAACGAGTGGTCCACACACGATGCCCATTTGGCTCACTGATTGCCAGTCAGAGGTAACATCACCAATTTGGTTCTGCTTTGGTAGTTACTCACATCCCATCATGGTCCCTACCATGACTGTGTACATTTTCAGTTAACCAATTGAGGAAGAAAACAGGAGAGAGATGAGCCACGCACGCGGTTGCTTGTCTGTGGGGGAACTGGCAGAGACGATGGTGAGGGCACCGTTCATGATACCAGAACCACCAATGCCGGCCACGGCTCGACCGACTATCAACGCCTTGGACGACTGGGCAGATCCGCAAACGGCAGATCCGACCTCGAAGACGAAGAGGAAGGCAAGAAAAGTGTACTACACTGTGTTAGCCATGTGGCTGGGAAAAAGAGCCAAGGGCTATACCTTGTAGCTCGTCAACGTGTATAGCCGGCCAGCTAGAGGCTGCAGGGCGCAGCTGTTGGATCCAAAAGCAGTCAGCAAATGGGTAAACGGGGGCGAGACGTGTGTGCTGGATTGGCGGTGGTGGAGGGACGTGACGCACTTGGCCAGGAGAAAGGCGCTGCCGTACCACCCGACGTCGCCAAGGGAGTGGAAGTCGTCGGTGATTTGAGGAATTGCCTGGCCGCACGAGGTCAGGACTAACAGAGTGCAGATTTGGAAGAACTTGCCGTCACGATGATGGACATGTCGAGTAGCATGACGAAGGCAACAAGAGTGACCGAGGCAAGCACCAGCCAGAGCTGGACACCGGAAAGGTACTCTCGTTTTTCAACATCCTCCACCACCTCCTGTGTGTTGTTGAGATCTTTCGGGGGTATCTCGTCGATGTGATGGCGTTTTTCCGGCGCGCCGATGGACACAGAAGTGTCGTAGACGTGTTTCTCCATCGTCCCCGGATGCCGGTGGCTACGCGACGTGTTTGCGTGAGACCGAGGTCGGTGGAAGGTTTCTTGGGGGCGACCGAGTATGAAAAGAGGAGCCGGTATCAAAAGCACATTCGTAGCTTGAGGAAGAAACTTTTAAAAAGCCAAAAGAGATGGCCGGGTGAAGACAGGGCTGCTGTTGATGCTGTTGTCTTTCCGAGAGAAGAGAGTCAAGTGGCTTGGCGCCTGTAAACCGGCAATCATAAACAGCAAGTAAGCTAGGGACGGGGCGAGCCGCTGCTTAAGTAGGCTGGGCTTGGCTTGGCTTGGCTTGAATCCCGAACTCCTTCTCGGTTGTGGACACTGTTAGTCAGCCTTGACTCCCGGGCAGGGTTAGGAATTAGTCAGGTTTAGTCAAAAAATTATTCAAATTAGTCAAAGCTTTAGTCACTATATAGAAGATATAGCTAAAATTATAAAAAATATTTTATTAGATACTAATAATAATTATATATATTATATATTTTTATGAGAGTTATATTAGTAATATATAGCCTTTTATTTTAATTATTAAGTAGATTAGTCACTTTTTAGTCACTTTTAAGAAAAATTTAAAACTAATTTAACTAATTATAGTTTATATATTATAAATATAATATACTTAAGAATTAAAAGCTATATATATTATTTTTAACTTATTAAACTATATAGTTATAAATTTATTTTATGTATTTTATCTTTATATTTAATATATATATATTTTCAAAAAAAGTAGTGTCTTTTGACTAATTGACTAAAATCGTGACTAATTCCCAACCCTGGCCTTGAGGTACCTAGATAAGACATCCGACGCGCTAAGCAAGCGTTCTTGGTGAGAACACAATTGATAGTACATCCCAATGGCCAGCCACCCGGACCTTAGGGAGCGCGGTTAGTTGCTCACAGGTACATTCGCTTATTATTCCGTTTCGCTATTGCCACTATGTGTACGAGATGGACCGCGAAAGCAGCCGTGAATCCCACCAAATCTGTTTCCACTAGGCGTTCAGTGCTTTGGGTTTCTGATTCTGGAACAGGTTGAGGAAACGCCTTGCAGCCTCATCGACGTCGCCCTTCCGACTGGGAATGTGGTGCCCGCCCTGGAACTCTAGTATGTCGGCGTTTTCAGGGGAAAAGTGCGTCGCGGCCATTTTCCGCGACCCTTGGAGAGCAAAATCTTGCAGGCCTTGGAGATGCACACTCGGCACGTTGATCAGGATCGCTTTTTGGTCATCCAGCGCCTCGGTCTTTATGTAGTCTGTGGCCTCCTCGGTGTAATAGCAGCAGATGAACATGGCCACGGCCATCTTTGGGAACCACGGCAGCCTTCCCATCTGCTGCTGCCAAATCAGCAACGCGGCCACCAATGCGCCCTCGGAGAAGGCGATGACCCCGACGATGGGAATCAGTGGGTTGTTCTTCTGCCAGTCCTCGACAACCTCCTGGACGGGTTTATTCACGGCCAAGAGCCGGCCGCCCACCGAAGAAGTCTCCGCGCTGGGCTTCTCTTCGTCGTTCGCCCGGTTTACTCTAGTTTCTTTGTCGCCGTCGTCCTTTAAAAACCAGGAACGGTACGGGCCCATGCCCCGAAACAGCGGCAACACACCCGGACCGGGTTCGGATTCCAAGGGGGCGGTGGCATAGACGAATTCGAACTCGTGTCGTAAAGCCATGCGGAGTTTGGCCGTTTGGACGCGGAATATGTTGGCTGAGCCACCAGACCCGTGGATACACAGAAGCGCTCTGGGGGCGCTGGGCGGCGTCGTGAGTTGAGGTTTTGTAATGCCCATGATGTCAATCGCTTGCGGAGTTTGTCGAGGGCGTTTGGGTTCTGGAATATGGTGCTGTCAGACTGCGTCGAAAAGAAAATCGGGGTTTCGTCATGGTGGTGCATATCATACGGTGACATACCTTTCGTGACTGACGAGAAGAGAGGCCTGGAGGGGAACCGCACTGGCTACCAAAACGGCGGCAAACGGCATCTCGGCTTCGGTTTTACGACCCATTTTGTTGTGATTCTATCAAAACGGGCCCGCCATGCTTGCCTGAGTTGAGTTGATCTTAGCCATAAACCGCCAAATGTCTTACACGCCGATATTCGGCGTTTCCAACCTCAACACCGAAAAACGCCGTGTTGAATGTCAACCGGGCCGCAAGTGGATACGCATCAGGAGGATGCTCGAGGTATCCAGTGTTTAGGCTTTAGCGGCAGGATCCTCTTAAATAACCCTGCATTGATGACCAAAAAACAGGTCCGGGAAAGGGACATTTGAAGCACTAGGTGACTAGATACAGCACGCATAGCAGGTGTCGGATCACACTACAGCTTCCCATTATCCGCCTCCCCTCCCCTATCTGTCCTCGCGCACAGACAAACAAGAAAGACGCAATGGGCAGCCTGGCGACCGAAGCCGCGTTTACCCCGCCTGCGAAGCAGAGGGCCATGACGGTAAACGATAACGATGAGGTGATCATCTGGGACGACGCGCCGTGCCCGAAGCTGCCCGCGGACCAGGTCTACGTCCGCGTCGACGCCGTCGCGCTCAACCCCAGCGACACCAAGATGCGAGGCGCCTTCGCCACGCCGTGGGCCTTCCTGGGCACCGACTACTGCGGGACGGTGGTCGCGGTGGGGTCCGGCGTCACGCACGTCAAGGTCGGCGACAGGGTCTACGGCGCGCAGAACGAGATGTGTCCTCGCACGCCCGACCAGGGGGCCTTTGCCCAGTACACCATCACGCGTGGGAGCATCTGGGCCAAGGTGCCCGACGGCTGGGCCACGGAAGCCGCCGCTGCCCTGCCTGCCGGCATCAGCACGGCCGGCCTAGCCTTGAAGCTTCTTGGCATCCCATTGCCGTACACTAGCGATGATGCCAAGCTCGTCAAGACGGCGTACGTCCTGGTGTACGGCGGGAGCACCGCCACGGCCACCATCACGATGCAGTTCCTGAGAGAGTATGTTGCAGTCCCGAAGATGTCGTCTCCCTTCTTTTGCCATGGAATCGAAAGTGTTGTGTTCATGATGGCCTGCTGGCAAGCGGTATCACCTTTCGCCACCGTCGTCGGCGGTTACTTTGTGCCATTAACGACTTAGCGTGTCTGACATTTCGGCAATTGTACGATTCTAGGTCCGGATATGTTCCCATCGCCGTTTGCTCGCCTCACAACTTCGACCTGGCCAAGAGGAACGGTGCCGAAGAGGTGTTTGACTACCATGACGCACAATGTGCCGAAACGATTGTAAGACACACCCCCTTTCCCTGCCGAGACAAACAATAACAAGAACCCCTCTCGTTCTTCGCCCCCTCGTCAGCGTGCCTTCACAAAAAACAACCTCCGGTACGCGCTAGACTGCATCACAAACGTCGAGTCCACGACGGCGTGCTTCAAGGCCATCGGCCGCGCCGGTGGGCGGTACGTCTCTCTCAACCCCTTCCCCGAGCACGCGGCCACGCGGAAGATGGTGACTACCGACTGGACCCTCGGCCCGACCATTTTTGGAGAGGGCTCGACCTGGCCTGCGCCCTACGGCCGTGAGGGTTCCGACGAGGAGCGCGAGTTTGGAGCCCTGCTCTGGCGCGTCGCCGGAAGGCTCGTCGAAGAGGGCAAGCTGCGGCACCACCCCTTGCGTGTGATACACGGAGGGTTCGAGCAAGTGAAGCAATCGATGGAGGTCGTCAGGGCCGGCGAGCTTTCGGGAGAGAAGATTGTCGTTGTATTTGAGCGTCAGATTTAGTGGCACATGGCGAGACCCTACCGTTTCTAGTCTCTTGAATTCGAGATTTGAAGATGGTCACGGCAGTTTGAACTCCAAGATCCAATCAGACTTACGGCTCACCGGCACATTGGTTTCATGATTTCACAATACTCGAAGTGCTGCCACCGTCTCGCAACCGTTCCGCGCTAAGTCCTGGTTGTCTGTGGCGACAAAATCTTGGACAGGAAATAGACGGTATGCTGTCTCGTCAGACGCAGAATCTCGGCGTGATGCCGGTGGAAGTTCTGGAGATTGCTGATGTATCCAAAATCACTGCCCGACCCCTCCCGCATCACACCGAGAAACCGAGCCGCCTGCGTGAGCCCCGCCGAGCCCTTCCTCTTCTGCGACGGGAAGAGGACGTCCCCGTCGCCCTCGGCAGGCAACGCCTCTCTGGCCATGATGCTGTTCCCCCAGGGCACGCCGAGCTCCACCTCGACCTTGCACAGGATGCCGACACCCGTGTGCAGAGTCGTGCAGGCCGACACCAGCGAGCTGGCGAGGGGGTGCAGGTGCGAGAACGCCTCGCCCACCAGGAAGTCGACCTCGGCGCCGTTGGCGGAGATGACGTCCCCGGGCGGTTGCCGCAGCGCGTTCTGCGAGGCCTGGGCGGACATGTCCTGGCACAGCGTCTCGGCCAGAGCCTCCATGATTTTGACGCACACCGTGTAGCAATGCGAGGCGAGGAGGACGGTTCTAGTATGCTGGCAGCCCTCCAGCACGCCAGGCTTCTCAATCGGCCTCTGGACTTGAAGCGTCGTCAGAAAAGCCTGGAAGGTGCCGAAAACCTCGCCAACGGGATCTGTGAGATCGCGGGTGGCGGGTTAGCCTGGACCAGATCACTCATGCCGGGGAAACAGGGACGGTAACAAACGCTCTTACAGTTTTGGATCTCCTTACGGTCCCACTGGTTGGCCAAAAAGTGCACATAGTCCTCCAGAGTCTTTGATATGCTGGACAGGCGCTCGAAGACATCTTGCTGCTCGCTAGCCGTCGCGGTGTTGGTCCCTTCCTTTGCCGAAAGCGGCGTCGACGCCGTCTGCGGGCTGTACAGTGTTTGGCCTGAAAGGTCACGATAGTCCCCTAGAGGACCCCCCGTGAAGTCTTGCCAGGTCCATTCCTGTAAGAGGTCGACGGAATCTCCATCAAGGGTGCCCGGCCACTCGGGCGACAACTTGTCGGATGACGCATCGTCCCCTCCGGCTGGGATAAGAAGCTGGTGCGACTGGCCGGCTGTCCCCCGCGCGGCAGAGGACGCGCCACCCTTCACCCTTGTTGACTGTCTGGGATTCCTCTGGCTGTAGACGCATTTGTGTCCAGCCCGCTCGCAACGCTGACACTGTGTGGGAGACCGCATGTTCCGAGAGCATTTGAGTTTCTGGACATGGCAGCGGTCGCACGATCTGCGGTACGACTGAACGGAAAGCTTGTTCGCGGCAAAGCTGGTCGCCTCCGGGGCTTGTTGCCGGGGGCTTCGGTAGACGTCCATCGTGTGTGCTGCAGTTGTTGGATTCAGTAGGCTGGTTTATTCAGTGTGTGATGTATTGATGTTATCGTCAGGTCCTTCCCCGCAGTTTCAGGTGAGGGGATTCTAAGCCTTATATATATATATTATAGCTAAGGAACTTCCCGTATTATTTAATACGCCTTTTCTAATAAGGCTATTTAGACTTTGGTGAATGTTATTAGATAGTGTATGTGTTCCGTGCGTCCTTTGCTGGAGTCTTTAGAGCTTTTATTTAGATTTAAATATTATTATTAATCTCTGTTGTTCTTCCTCGTTGTGAGTGTATTGGTGTGTATGACCTAATTATAAGCTGGTTGTCTCCTCTAGATTGTTGTTATCGTTATTAGGGATATTTGTTAGATTATAGGGTCTGGAACGTGCGCTGCGAGTTCAGCGCGATATTAGCCCGGCTCTGCGCGCGGGCCTAAAGCGACCTAGGTGCGCTAACTATAACCGGGGTGAGCGCGGGAAAAGGGGCTAGAATATACTTAAATAAGAGCCTATGTATAGAAGTTATACATATATAATAGTATTATAAATATATACATAATTACGCCCTATTTAATAATTAATAGTCTAATATATACTATAAATACTACTCTAAAAACCTTAATCATAAGATAATAATAATTATAACTACTATTTAGCTATAAAGATATAGTAACTAGACCCTCTAGATCGACCTCCTATATATATATGTATCTAGCCTTAAGCTATAGGATAGTATTAACTTATATACTATTATTTAGAATGCGGATAGTATGCTCTAAAGCTGCTTTAGAAGCGAAGTTATAGAGCTAACTATCCTAGATATCTCTAACTACCCTATAGGGAGCGTGGGGAATAATATAGTAGTTATAATACTAAGCAATAATATAACTACTACTTATATTAATATAATTATAAACTTATTAAAAGTAAATTATAAGCTATACTAAGCTTACTAAGTAGATTATATATTTAGAGATGAGCGCTATAAAGTATATAAGAAGTAATAATATATATTTTAAGACTAGAGTTATAATAATATCTACCTAGATCTCCCATACCTATACTATATTATAGAGAAGGGTATTAACTTCTAGGTATATAAACTATAAGATATCATAGGAGAGATATTAGATAGCTCGGCATAGCTCGGAAGGCCTGGATATTAAGGCTCGATAATATTCAAGGAAATTCTCAATAAATCTGGTATAATATATAATAAAAGCTAATAAATTTAAGCATAAGGGGATAATTTCGATGGATTTTGGATGGAATAATTAATAGAGAAATGGTTAATTATTAATGATATTATCTCTAAGTTATAAATCCTACTCTCATGAAGTAAGGGGTAAGATTATCTAAAACGTAGCTATAAAGCGGCTAATTATTAAGCTTATGAAGAAGAATCGCGCTTAGATCACTATGTGGTCCGTGCGCAATTTCTATATATTTAGAGCTATAAAGCTAAGGATTATAAATATATATATATATATATAAGGTTATTAATATTATTAGAATTTATATAGACTTTTAAAGTATTTATTCTATAAAGGAAATCCTTTTATAGTTATTATTTTATACTTTATAGTTATTAAAGTAATATTAAAGAGATATTATATAGGTATATAACTCTATATACTATAGTTATTTATTAAGGTTTATTTAACATTTATATTAAGCTCGGAATTACGCCGCAGCCCCTTCGCAAAAAGACTATAACAAATTCACCTAGTTCGCAGGCATAATTCGGGAAATACTATATAGGTATTTTAACCTATACCCTCTACTAGTTAAGGAAAACAATATAGGAACCCTATATATTCCTACTACTCGCAAGCAAACCCTCGTATAGAGTCGGACGCGCGCCGCACCGGGGCTGGCTATGTATTGTTAGGAGGCGCGGAGTTAGAAGGTCTGTTGCACTTGAGCAGGTAAAATCACTATGCAGTGGCCAGAGGCCTTAACATTTATATAGTTATAATAGAAGTTTTAAGATATACTTTTAGTATTCTTATACCCCCCGTTAAGAAATATATTTATTTATATATGGCTTATTATTTATATATTATATTATATTATGTTATGTTATATAGCCTCTGGCCACTATATAGTGATTTTACTTACTTAAGTGCAATAGACCTTCTAACTCCGCGCCTCCTAATAATATATAGCCTTTAGTTATATAATCCTACTAACTACCTTTCCTAACTATAGCTGCACTTATACGTGCCCATAGCCTCACGATCTTTAACTTTATACTAATAATAACGTGGTTTTTAATTATTCAATAGACTATAAAACTATTAACTTATCCTCTCGCACACTACCCGCGCCGCTAATACTGCCTCTATTACCGCTTTATTCGCGAGCTATGCTATCGTTAGCAACGCTCTCCCTATTAGTTAGCGCAAGCCGTACTCACTGACCTTTATAGGTTACTTTACTATAATAAGTATTCTATATTAGCTTAGAACTTAGAAGCCCTAATAGGCCTAGGCTGCCTAGGCCGCCTCTACCTTAGTAATATAGAGGACCTGCTTAAAGAAGGCCTACTCTATAGGGTATATAATAACCTGCTAAATTTCTACTACTAAGTTTACTTACTTAGCTCTAATATTATTACGCCTTATAGAGTCCCCTATAGGGGTATTAAGGTAAGCCCTCTTAAGGGTTATATTAATAATACGCTCTCTATATATAGTAGAGTAGTTAATAAAAGAGTAGGTTTAATTAATTATATTAAGGCTAAACTCTCTAGTAATCCCCTCTATATTATTTATATTAAAAGGTATACCTCGCTTAAGCTTAATATATTTATATATAAAGTCTAGTATTAATATAGTTAAGGGATAAGGATAAGGAAGAGGGAGAGGTATAAGGCCTTACTTATAATAATAGAGCTTCTTATACTTCTAGCTATAAGAACCTCTTAGGAAAGACCTCTTTAGTTAAGGAGTTACCTCTTATATAATAGTATTTATAGTACTTTTAGTATCTTATTAAAAGGTTAACTTTTTAAGTTAAGGAGTTATTTTATATAGTAGCTTTTATCTTTACTACCTTATTAAAAGGTTAACCTTTTAGGTTAAGGAGTTATCTTATATAATAGCTTTTATAGTATCTTATTAGAAGGTTTAGCGAGGGCGTTTCTAGGCTATAAGAGCCTTAGTAACCTATTTAGCTCTAATATAATTAGCCCTAGTATAGCGCGCGTCCAACTTTAAATAGTAATATTTAGAAGGTTTACTTATAAGTAGTAGGAATATATAGGGTTTTTATATTATTTTCCTTAACTAGTAGAGGGTATAGGTTAGAATAGCTATATAGTATTTCTAGAATTATACTTATGAACTAGGTGAATTTATTATAGTCTTTTTACAAAGGGGCTGCGGCGTAATTCCGAACTCAATGTTATATTATATATTATATTATACTCTCTTTATAAGTTATTTACTCTAATATAAAAACTCTTAAAACTTAGTCGGAAAGATAAAGAGGAAATCCTTAGAGTATTATAATAATTACTAGTAGAAAAACCTAAAACCCTAACTTTTGTAGATGTAAAAGGAAAACTAGACTTTTATAATAGTATATAGTTATTATAGTCTAATAATTTAGATCTATAATATGGTTGTCATCTAAGTTATTAGTTATATTATTTATATTATTATTTA
>JAVHLU010002937.1:0-14520 GCA_036785755.1 Colletotrichum ledebouriae
TTATTATTACTAAATCCTAATTAAGAACCCTCTAGGTTAGCGTTAGGGTCTTAATAGGAGTAATAAGCTTAAACCTATATAGTAAGTAGAAAGGGCTAAAGCTAGTTAAAGTATAAACGCTTAATTACTCTTTAAATAGAGCAATAGGAAGGTATAGCTAAGGGTTAATATCTCTCTATCCTCTAGTCTATATTAATAATATATAAGTAATTAGCTAATAACTAGTCTTAATTATACTATTAGCCCTTAGGTTATAAGTAAATATTACTTTCCTCCTTATACTATATTTCTTATTAAATCTAATAATAGTATCCTTATTTTCTAGTCCTCTATTAATAATAAGTTTGCTATATAGTGCGTAGTAATAGACGATCTCTTCCTAGATAAACTTAGCGACTTTAGCTAAAGTCGCTCTCTTAAGCTAGTAGGCTTTAGGCTATCTTATTAGTAGATCTCTTACCTTAATAAGGTATTATTTACTTACTCTCTATATATCTAATAATATCCTAGTAAAGGGTAATCCCTTTAGAGAGCTATATATCCTTATATTATCTATATATCGAGCTCTCTTCTTTTAGTAATTAGAATAACTTTTTAAGGAATTACTAATCTCTATATATATACTAGCCTATATATAGTAATTAGATAGTCTTCTAGCTATACCTTACTTACCTTAGTAACTACTTTCTTTATAAGCCTTTGCAATTAATTTCTTCTACTACTTAGTATTATTAATAACCCGTTATAATACTAGCTTTTAATTCGTTAGTCTAGTAAAAAGCAGGTAGTTATAAATATTATAATCTAACGCTCTAGTCTTAAAGTTATAATACCTTGCTAGTTAAATTCCGAGAGGGTATCTCTATATTATTAAATAATAAGTAATTTATTAAGGGTATACTAAATAGGTCTATAAATTATTAAGAAGTATATCCGGGATATTTATTATATTACTAATAACCTCTATATTTCCTACTAGGACCTTCTCTATATATTCCTTATTACTATAGTATTAAGCTTAATTAAAGAAGGACCTAGCTTCTATATCTATAAAGAAGATCTATAAATTAATCTAAGAGTTAATCTCTCCCTTAGCTTCCTTATTAATAATATTAGAAGGTCCCCGGGGTTTTTATAATAAGCTATCTACTACTATATTCTAAGTATTATAGATATATTATATTTTAAAGTTAAATATTTAAATCTATATAATCTAGTAAATAATAAGGGCTCCTAGGAGGTGTATAGCTACTCTATTAAGTTATATAACTAATTTCTAAATATCTATCTCTGGCCTCTGGCCACTGCATAGTGATTTTACCTGCTTAAGTGCAATAGACCTTCTAACTCCGCGCCTCCTAATAATATATAGCCTTTAGTTACATAATCGTAATTACTAACTACCTTTCCTAATTATAGCTACACTTATACATGCCCCACTAGATAGCCTCACGATCTTTAACTTTATATCGATAATAACGTGGTTTTTAATTATTTAATAGACTATAAAACTATTAACTTTTCCTCTCGCGCACTACCCGCGCCGCTAATACCGCCTCTATTACCGCTTTATCCGCTAGAAGTCGTTATTATCTTTATAGTCCTCTTATTCGATCGGGTTAGCTAACGCCTTCGCAGCAGCTATGCCGTTGTTAGCAACGCTCTCTCTATTAGTTAGCGCAAGCTATACTTACTAATATTCGCCTAGGCTGCCTAGGCTGCCTCTGCCTTAGTAATACGGAGGACCTGCTCGAAGAAGGGCTACTCTATAGGGTATATAACGACCTACTAAACTTCTATTACTAAGTTTACTTACTTAGCTCTAATACTATTACGCCTTATAAAGTCCCCTATAGGGGTATTAAGGTAAGCCCTCTTAAGGGCTATGCTAATAATACGCTCTCTATATATAGCGGAGTAGTTAATAAAGGAGCGGGTTTTATTAATTATATTAAGGCTAAACTCTCTAGTAATCCCCTTTATATTATTTATACTAAAGGGCGTGCCTCGCTTAGGCTTAGTATATTTATATATAAGGTTTAGTGCTAATATAGTTAAGGGATAAGGATAAGGAAGAGGGAGAGGTATAAGGCCCTACTTATAGTAGAGCTTCTTATAATTCTAGCTATAAGAACCTCTTAGGAAAGACCTCTTTAGTTAAGGAGTTACCTCTCGTATAGTAGCGTTTACCTTGCTAGAAGGTCGACCTTTTAGGTTAAGGAGTTATCTTATATAGTAGCTTTTACCTTACTAGAAGGTTTAGGAGGGCGTTGCTACGAGAGCCTTAGTAGCCCGTTCGGCTCCGATATAATTAGCCCCGGTATAGCGCGCGTCCGACTTTATATAGTAATATTTAGAGGGTTTGCTTGCGAGTAGTAGGAACGTATAGGGTTCCTATATTATTTTCCTTAACTAATAGAGGGTATAGGTTAAAATACCTATATAGTGTTTCCCGAATTATACCTGCGAACTAGGTGAATTTATTATAGTCTTTTTGCGAAGGGGCTGCGGCGTAATTCCGAGCTTAAATATCTATCTCTAGGATAAAGTATTAGTTATATAAATAATTATATACCCTCCTTAAAGCCTTTAGAATACTATATAATTCCTTCTTCCTAGTATTATATAATAGCTCTAGTTTTAACTAAGTATTACTCTTAAAATAAGAGACTATATACTAGTTATTAATAAACTATCCTAGGACTCCGCCCTATCCTATATTACTAGTATTAACTATAAGGTAGATATCTCCTCCTTTAAGGCTATAGTCTATAGTAACGAGGATTAGAGCCTTTATAAGTATTACTTTTAAGGTATCTATAGCTATTTATTACTTCTCCTCCTAGCTAAATAAGGTATCCTTCCTAAGTAAGTTAGTAAGTAGCTTTATAATAGTAGAGTAGTCCTTTACCTAGGATCTCTAGAACGTTATAATCTAAAGGAAAGCCCTTAACTTTATAAAATTAGTATAAGTAGCTTATTTATAGATCTTAACTATCTTCGCTTCCTCTAGATAACGCCTATTAGTACTATAAATATAGCTAATAATTATTACTACTTCCTAGGCTTAGTATAACTTAACTACTACTACTATATACTCTACTAGCTCTAAATTAACTAGGACCCTATTAATATTCTATAAGTATTCTAAGATAAATCTATAAATCCCTAGATAAGACTTAATCTCTTCTTTATTATATTACGAATTTAGTCCTTTAATAATAATATTATTAAGGAAGGCTTTATAGTAGCTAGGGATAAGGTTATATAGGATTCTAATTATAACCTATATAAACTAAGTAACTAAATTTATTACTCCTTAAGGTAATATATATATCTATAGTAGTCTAATAGGTAATATAAACGTTATTAAATCTCTACTTATAGGGTCTAATAGGACTTGGTTATAACCTAAGAAGAAGTCTAGTAGTAATAATAGTTAATATATAGCGAAGTCCTTTAAAAAATCGTCCGCTAAAGGGGGTAGTACTACGTCTTATATTATAACTATATTTATCTTAGTTACTAAGTTAAGAAGCCTTATCTTACTATCTTTCTTTTATATAAGGAAAAATAGATTATAATAGGCTATATAACTTTACTTAAGGATTCCCTTCTCTAGTCTATCCTTTAGAATCGTAATAATATCCTACTCGAGTCCTCTTAATATTAGGATTCCTTTTGCTTACTATACCTTATATAATACTATTTGAATTATCTATAGAGGTATAATAAAAGGGTATATAGAGCTATAATACTTAAATTCCTAGGCTAAAGCTTTCTCTCTTATAATAAGAATAGCTAAAAAGAGCTTCCTTTCTTTAGGCTATAAATAATTAATAGTCTTAAGGATAGCTTCTCGTTAAGCTCTTATAAGCCTTATTCCTTACTTAATAGTTACTTTAGTATAACTAGGCTTATAAATAGGGCGCTAGGATCTAGGATTATATTTTTCTTAGCCTTTACTTATACTTTTAACTTCTACTCTAGGTCTCTATCTAGGGTTAAACTATCTAATATAGCGTTATTAATAAGTTAAATCTTCTTATCTTTTATCTTATATATTATATTAATATCTTCTATCAGTATTATAGGCGTTATTAGTATAGGTTTATAATTATTATAGGAGAACGTAGTATCTATAGCTATAATAACTTCGACTCCTTTCTAAAATACTAACTTATACTTCCTCCTAGGTACTTTCTTCTTTATTATTCTTTTCTTAGGTCTATAAATATAGTATTAATAATTAATACTATAGCTATTATATCCTACTATATACCCTATACTTATAATTGCTTTATAGATCTTATTAAGCTTAGGGGTAACTTCGTTGCGGATTATAATCTCTAGGATTTTATTAAAAATTAATCTAAACTCTTTAAAAATAGTAATAACTTCCTTATCTAGGTCTAGCTATTACTAAACTTCGTTTAATAGGTCGTAAGATCTTTTAAAAGCTTATTAAATCGCTTTAATATCCTAGTATATCCTTATACTCCCTAGTATTATATCTAACTCTTCCTTATTCTTAATATTATTAACTTACTAATTATCTCCTATAAAGTCTAAGCCTATTACTATATTAAGTCTATTAATAGTAGCCTCTATTTCCCCTCCTCTATAGCAGATAAGAGAGTATCTTAATACTAAGAAGAAATAAAGCGGTCTATCTTAGTAATAATTTCTAAGAACTAAGTAGTTAAGTCTCCTATATAAAACGATAGTAGGATACTAATCTTAATATTCCTAGACTAAAGGACTCTAATAATCTAGTTCTATATATAATCTAGCGTTATTTAAGTCTTTAAGATAAAGGGAGCTCTAAGTACTAAGTCCTTATTATAAGCGTTTTTAGAGAAAATAAAAAAGCTAATATCTTAAATCTAATTACTACTAATATAAATATTATTTATAATTATACTTATAAATTAAGTTCTCTGCTCTCTATTAGTAATCCTATAGATCCCTATATTTATCTTAACTATATCGCTCTATAGGCCTAGGCGCTTAATATAACTTTTACTAATAAGGTTAATAGTAGAGCTACTATTAATAATCCCTCTAATTAATATATTCACAGGGCTATAGAGGGTAATAGTAATCTACTAGTAAGTTATAATAAAGTCTAGGATAGTAATACGTCTCAGTAGTAGAAGTAATACTAAATCCTAATCTTTTATTATAGCGCCTATCTTAAAGATAGGATTAATTATATCGTAGTTAAATTAAATTACCTTAGTTAATAAATCCTTAGGTAAGTCTACGGAAATAGTAGCTAAAGTTACTTAGCCTTTAGAATAGTTCTTATTATTATTCTATTAATCTATTTATTCCTATAGCTCTTTATTACTTTCTCCTATCTTATTAAATTAATCTAGAAGCGTAATATTAGTAGGAATAACGACCTCTTATACCTTTAAGTTATACCTATTCTTATACTTAGTAACTATAGCTTTAGTAGCGTTATAGACTATCCTATCCTAATTAGGCTAGTTCTAACGAAGGAAGGCTTTAGGGATAGCTACCTTCCTATTTACTCTTTTATTATATAGCTTAAGGGTAAGAGCATAGCTTATCTATAAATTGCTATATTAAATCCGAGGCTTATTTTATTTATCCTATTCCTATTACTTAACTTATTCCTTAGGGGCGTCTAGTAATATAGCGTTTTTAGTATCTTCCTTATTATCTAGGAGCCCTATAACTCTCTAAGTAGTTTTAAATAAGAGGGTCTTAAATTATAGGTAGATTTATTATCTAGGGAGCCTAGCGATAACGAGTATTATAAGGTTCTATATAATACCCTCTAGTTTTCCCTCTTTCTATAGTAGTAATATCTTCTACTAGGTTAATATATTAATTCTTTACCTTAAAGCTAAAGAATATTATATCTATAAAGTTATATAATTAAGCAGTATCCTTTAATAAATTTGTAAAGCTAATAGATAGTTTAGGGCGTATCCTATTATTATTAATAACTGTTATAACCTCCTCTAGAAGCTTTAGCTACTACTTTTCTACTAACTTACTCGTAGTAACTATATAATATATAAAGATATCCTTATTAATTAGGATATACTTTAAAATCGTCTAACTATTAGTTAATTTATAGTTATAGCCTTTATTAATAATACTTCTCTTAACCTTAGTAATTATATCTAGGGTATTAATAAAGTAATAGGGCGATATGTAGTAGTAGACCCTATTCTAGCTAGCCTCGAGATACTTAACGTAGCTAATAACGATATAGCTAATAGCGCTATAAAACTAGTAGGCCCCTATAGCTTAAAAAGATATATATTATAGTAGTCTATCTTACTAGAAGCCTCTATAGCCTCCTCTTACTCTACCTCTTCTAAATCCCTAGTATTACTAATATCTTCCTTAGTAATCCCTATATCTAGCTTATAAGTAAAAGTATTCTTATTATTAGTATTAAGTATATAAATAGTCCTAAGATTATTATTTATAAGGTTTAGTAGCTTCTATAGCGTTTAAATTAAAAGTATTATCTCCTTAGCTAGTAACTCTCTTAATAAGGGTTAAGATATCTATCTTATAATTAGCTCTATTAATATTTAGAGTCCTAAAGTTCTCTATAAGAGAGTTAATAATTAGGCTAGTAGTCTAGGCTATAGAGGGTTCCTTAGCTTTAGCCCTCTACCTCATTAGAATTATCTTTATAGGGATATAAAGCGTTATTATTAGTTTAGGCTTAATAAGGCTAGATAACTATTAGAGTTCCTAGCGGGTAATAAACTATTTAATTAGGATATCTTTTACTATAACCTATTACTTTAAAATAACTTTAATAAGCTAGTAGCTAAGACTTTAGGCTATAGCTCTTATAGCCCTCTTTAAAAAATAGTAATATATAATATAAATAAGCTTAATATTAATAAGTTCTAGGTCTCTATACTAAATAGCTCGCTATTAAAGATATTAAATAGTAGTAATTAACGCTATAACCTAGGAAGGGTTATTATCCTTAATATAAGATCCTATAACTAGGTTCTAAAGGTCTTTATTAGGATCTTAACGAGACTTTAGGTCTATAAATCTAAATTAATATAGAAGTCTCTCCTTAGCTTCCTTCTAGGTCTTAGCTTTACTAATATAAGATTCTACTATATCTTAATAGTTACTAGAGCTATATATATAGACCTCGTTCTTAATATTTTTATTAGTTTTATAGCAAAGCTTTAAAAAGCTATTATAGTTAGTAATAAAGTTAGAGATATTAGTACCTATAAACTTAGGCGCTCTAGTTAAATAGGGAGTTATTACTATAATAATAAGATATCTTATAAGGAGATCTATAAGGGCTATAATATCCTAATTAGTATAACTTCCTTTAGGGGAACGTAGAGTACTTAAGAGCGTTACTCCTATCCTAGAAGTAGGATTTATAAACCTATCTATACTATTATTAGAAGCTAGCTACCCTATAGTATAAGGTTATATATCGCTAAACGAAGCTATTATAAATCTCTCTTTAGGCTATTTCCCCTTATTAGAAGAGGATCTAGTATCTAGGTTAGCTAAGGAAGAAGAAGATATAATACTTATAGGTCTATAAATATTAAAGTTATTATTATATAGTTAAAGTAATAAAGTATTATAGTTAATAGAGTAAAGTTATTATTATAATATCTTCTAAATAGAAAGATAAAGTAAGTAGATATAACTTTCTTTAAATAAAATGAAAAAGGAAATAATATAAACTAAATAACTAAATAAAGATAGGAAAGGTCTAGTAACCTCGATCTTATTACTCTAGGCTATTATAGATCTACTTTAAGTCTTATTACTTTATATAGAAAGGTCTTCCTAATAACGCTCTTATCTTAGAAGAATTTATAGCTTCTCTATATTAATATCTCTCTAAAGTTAGTACGTTACTCTTAGCACTTAGGGCTATAATAATAAGGGGTTTATTAGTCTCTAGTTACTAATCTAATTAATCTTGCTATACCTATTAGCTTAGTAAGACTACTAATCTCTATATTAATATTATATATAGCTATCTTAGCTATATTAGCTATAACTCGCCAGTTAAATAATAGTAGTTTTAATAATATATAAGGGGGTAAGGAAAGGGATATACTCGATAGAACCTACTAATAGTATATAAAAAAAAAAGAGAAAGGGAGGATTTTAAGGTTTATATTATTCCTACTTTAATTCTATAATAAAGCATAGCTATTACTATTCCCTCGGAACTAAGGTAGGTCTATAAATATCTTCCTCTCTTTAAACTACGTTTTGATTATTATTTATATCGTTATTATTCGTTACTTATAAACTTCTTAAGTTATTATTATATTCGAAGTAGATTAATTATATATATATATATATATTAATAGCGGGGATATATAAATATAGCGAAGGCACCTAACTCTCTAAGAGGCTTATAAGAGCTATTAAAAAGAGTAAAAGAATCTACCTCTAAGTACTATTAGAAAGAGCTAGAACTAATAGGAACGAGAAAGATAATAAATAATATAGCTCTACTTATATATAGGTAAGAATATTAAGAGTAAGCTTAAAAGAAATATAGAATAATTTATAGATCTAATTAAAAAAGATTATCTAAATAAAGCGCGGATTCGCTAAGAAAATACTATAAAACGAGGTATAGGGTTATTAAGGTACTAATTATAATAATATATATACTATCTTCCCGTCTACTACGCTCCTCTCTTCTATACTCTACTCTATAGTCTTCCTATAACGGGTCCGTGCGCTAAGGGAGTTTTCCAAAAGTTGCGCAGCTAAGTCTATCTTATCCTATCCCAGTATATAAGCCTATTATAAGAGGACTATAGTGGCTATATATACCTTATTTATTTAATCCTAAAGGAGGTATAATATAATACCCTATATCTATTTTAAGGCCTCTGGCCACTGCATAGTGATTTTACCTGCTCAAGTGCAATAGACCTTCTAACTCCGCGCCTCCTAATAATACACAGCCTTCGGTCACGTGATCTTACCGACTACCTTTCCTAACTATAGCCGTACTTATATATACCCGTTACACTAGATAGCCTTACGATCTTTAACTTTATATTAATAATAACGTGGTTTTTAATTATTTAATAGACTATAAAACTATTAACTTTTCCTCTCGCATACTACCCGCGCTGCTATTAAATACCGCCTCTATTACCGCTTCGTCCGCTAGCTATGCTATCGTTAGTAACGCTCTCTCTATATTAAAGTAGTTAGCGTAAGCTATACTTACTAACCCCTAAGGGGCCTAGGCCGCCTCTACCTTAATAGTGCAGAGGACCTGCTTAAAGAAGGGCTACTCTATAGGGTATATAATAACCTACTTAGCTTCTACTACTAAGTCTACTTACTTAGCTATAATATAATAATAAGTATCCCCTCTAGGGGTATTAATAAGAGCCCTCTTAAGGGCTATATTAATAATACGCTCTCTATATATAATAGAGTAGTTTAAAAAGGAGCGGGTTTTATTAATTATATTAATACTAAACTCTCTAGTAAGCTCTCAGGTATTATTAATATTAAAGGGCATACCTCGCGCGGGCTTAGCGTTTTTATATATAGGGTCTAGTGCTAATATAGTTAAGGATTTATTATAGGTTATAGGGATAAGGAAGAGGGAGAGGTATAAAGCCCTACTTATAGTAGAGCTTCTTATACTTCTAGCTATAAGAACCTCTTAGGAAAGACCTCTTTAGTTAAGGAGTTACCTCTTATATAGTAGTATTCGTAGCACCTTTAGCACCTTGCTAGAAGGTCGACCTTTTGGGTTAAGAAGTTATCTTATATAGTAGCTTTTACTTTACTAGAAGGTTTAGCGAGGGCGTTTCTAGGCTATAAGAGCCTTAGTAGCCCGTTCGGCTCCGATATAATTAGCCCTAGTGCGGCGCGCGTCCGACTCTATATAAGGGTTTGCTTATAAGTAGTAGGAACGTATAGGGTTCCTATATTATTTTCCTTAACTAGTAGAGGGTATAGGTTAAAATACCTATATAGTATTTCCTAAATTATACCTGCGAACTAGGTGAATTTGTTATAGTCTTTTTGCGAAGGGGCTGCGGCGTAATTCCGAGCTCAATCTATTTTAAGGAGCAGGCTTATACTACTAGGAACCCTATAACTAATACTTATATCTATAAACTATACTTTTAATATATCTCGATACTAGGTACTCCTTATATTTACTACTTGGCCTCTGGCTACTGCATAGTGATTTTACCTACTCAAGTGCAACAGACCTTCTAACTCCGCGCCTCCTAATAATATATATAGCCTTCAGTTACGTAATTATTACTTTCCTAACTATAGCCACATTTATACGTAACCGTTAATAGCCTCACGATCTTTAACTTTATATTAATAAAAACGTTGTTTTTAATTATTTAATAGACTATAAAACTATTAACTTATCCTCTCGCGCACTACCCGGGCTACTAATACTACCTCTATTACCGCTTTATCCGCTAGTTGTTACTATCTTTACTATACCGTTGTTAGTAACGCTCTCTCTATTTAGCGTAAGCTATACTTATTAACGTTTACCTAGGCTACCTAGGCTACCTCTACCTTAGTAATATAGAGGACCTGCTTAAAGAAGGGCTACTCTATAGGGTATATAATAACCTACTAAACCTCTACTACTAAGTTTACTTACTTAGCTCTAATATTATTATACCTTCTAGAGTCCCCTATAGGGGTATTAAGGTAGGCCCTCTTAAGGGCTATATTAATAATATTCTCTCTATATATAGCAGAGTAGTTTATAAAGGAGCAGGTTTTATTAATTATATTAAAGCTAAACTCTCTAGTTACCCCCTCTATATTATTTATACTATAAGGCGTGCTTTACTTAGGCTTAGTATATTTATATATTAGGTCTAGTACTAATATAGTTAAGGGATAAGGATAAGGAAGAAGGAGAGGTATAAAGCCTTGCTTATAATAGCAGAGCTTCTTATCCTTCTAGCTATAAGAACCTCTTAGGAAAGACCTCTTTAGTTAAGGAGTTACTTCTTATATAGTAGTATTTACCTTACTAGAAGGTTAACCTTTTAGGTTAAGGAGTTATCTTATATAGTAGCTTTTACCTTACTAGAAGGTTTAGTAAGGGCGTTATTACGAGAGCCTTAGTAGCCCGTTTAGCTCTAATATAATTAGCCCTAGTATAGCGCGCGTCCGACTTTATAATATTTAGAGGGTTTACTTATACGTAGTAGGAATATATAGGGTTCCTATATTATATTCCTTAACTAGTAGAGGGTATAGGTTAAAATACCTATATAGTCTTTCCCGAATTATACTTTTGAACTAGGTGAATTTATTATAGTCTTTTTGCGAAGGGGCTGCGGCGCAATTCCGAACTCAACTTATTATATTACTAACAACCTCTATATTCCCTATTAAGACCTCCTCTATATATTACTTATTACTATAATATTAAGCTTAATGAAGAAAGGAACTATCTCCTACATCTATGAAGAGGATCTATAAATTAATCTAGGAATTAAGATCTCCCTTAGCTTTTTTCTTAATAGTATGAGAGGGATTATACGGTTTTGATAATATGCTATCTACTACTATATTCTAGGTTTCTTAAATATATTATCCTTCAAAGTTAAATATTTAAATCTATATAATCTAGTAAATAATAAAAGCTCCTAGAAGATCTATAGCTGCTCTATTAACTTATATAACTAATATGTAAGTATTTATCTCTAAGATAAATTATTATTTATATAAATAGTTATATACCTTTTTTAAGGCTTTTAAATTACTATATAGCTCTTTTTTTCTATTATTACATAATAGATTATGTCTCAACTAAGTATTACTCCTAGGATAAGAGATTATATATTCAATATTCATAGATTATCCTAGGACTCTGCCGTATCTTATATTACTACTATTAACTATAAGATAAATATCTCCTCCTCTAGAGCTATAGTTTATACTAATAGAAATTAGAACCTCTATAAGTATTATACTTAAGGTATTTATAGCTATTTATTACTTCTCCTCCTAAGTAAATATGATATGCTTTTTAAGTAAGTTAATAAGTAGCTTTATAATAGTAGAGTAGTCTTTTACCTAGGATCCATATAATATTATAATCCTAAGGAAAGCGCTTAACTCTATTAAATTTATTTCTAGATTTTAACTATCTTTACTTCCTCTAGATAACGCCTAATAGTCTTATAAATATAGCTAATAATTATCACTACTTCCTAGGCTTATCATAACTTGACTACTATTACTATATACTTAGCTAGCTCTAAAATAACTAGGATCTTATTAATATTTTATAAATATTATAAGATAAATCTATAAATCCCTAGATAAGACTTAATTTGTTTCATTATATTATAAAGTCAGTGCTTTAATAGCGATATTATGAAGGAACACTTTATAATAACTAGATATAAGGCCATATAGGATTCTAATTCTAACCTATATAAGTTAAGTAACTAAGGTTATTACTCCTTAAGGTAATATATATATCTATAGTAATCTAATAAGTAATATAAATATTATTAAGCCTCTACTTATAGGGTCTAAGGGGACTTAGTTACATCCTAAACAGAAGTCCAATATTAATAATAATTAATATATGGCGAAGTCCTCTAAAAAGGTATCTATTAAAGGGGTTAGTGCTATATCTTATATTATAACTATATTTAGCTTAGTTACTAAGTTCATAAGTTTTATCTTTCTATCTTTCTTATATATAAGGAAGAATAGATTATAATAAGCTATATAACTTTACTTAAGGATTCCCTTCTTTAGTCTATACTTTAGAATCATAATAATATCTGACTATAGTCCTCTTAATATTAGGATCACCTTTACCTATTAAAGCTTATATAATACTATATAAGTTATTTATAGAGGTATAATAGAAAGATATTAAGTTCGGAACTACGCCGCAGCCCCTTCGCAAAAAGACTATAATAAATTTACCTAGTTCGTAAGTATATTTCAGGAAAGACTATATAGGTATCTTAACCTATACCCTCTACTAGTTAAGGAAAATAATATAGGAACCCTATATATTCCTACTACTTATAAGTAAACCCTCTAAATATTATAAAGTCAGATACGCGCTACACTAGGGCTAATTATATTAGAGCTAAACGGGCTACTAAGGCTCTCGTAGTAACGCCCTTATTAAACCTTCTAATAAGGTGCTACAAAAGCTACTATATAAGACAACTCCTTAACCTAAAAGGTCGAGCTTCTAGCAAGGTATTATAAATATTACTATATAAGAGGTAACTCCTTAACTAAATAGGTCTTTCCTAAGAGGTTCTTATAGCTAGAAGCATAAGAAGCTCTACTACGAGTAGGGCTTTATACCTCTCCCTCTTCCTTATCCTTATCCCTTAATAATATTAGTACTAGATCCTATAGATAAATATACTAAGCCTAAGCGAGGTATACCCTTTAGTATAAATAATATAGAAGGGGTTACTAGAGAGTTTAGCCTTAATATAATTAATAAAACCTACTCCTTTATTAACTACTCTGCTATATATAGAGAGCGGATTATTAGTATAGCCCTTAAGAGGGCCTACCTTAATACCCCTATAGGGGACTCTGGAAGGTATAATAATATTAGAGCTAAGTAAGTAAACTTAGTAGTAAAAGTTTAGTAGGTTATTATATACTCCATAGAGTAGCCCTTCTTCGAGCAGGTCCTCTATATTACTTAGCTAGAGGTAGCCTAGCAAATATTAATAGGTATAGCTTATGCTAACTAATAGAGAGAGCGTTACTAACGATAGCATAGTAAAGATAGTAACGACTAGCAGACGAAGCGGTAATAGAGGCGGTATTAGTAGCGCAGGTAGTACGCGAGAGGATAAGTTAATAGTTTCGTAGCTTAAATAATCAAAGACCACGTTATTATTAATATAAAGTTAAAGATTATAAGGCTATCTAGTAGGGTATATATAAGTATAGCTATAGTTAGGAAAGTTATAATCACGTGACTAAAGGCTATGTATTGTTAGGAGGCGCGGAGTTAGAAGGTCTGTTGCACTTAAGCAGGTAAAATCACTATGCAGTGGCCAGAGGCCATAATAGAAAGATATATAGATCTATAATATTTGAATTCCTAGGCTAAAGGTTTCTCTCTTATAATAAGAATAGCTAAAAAAAAGCTTCTTTCCTTTAGGTTATAGATAATTAATAGTCCTAAGGATAGCTTCTTATTAAGCTTTTATAAGTCTTATTCCTTACTTAATTATTAAAGACTTTAATATAATTAGGCTTATAAATAGGGCGCTAAGATTAAGTATTATATCCTTCTTAGGCCTTACTTATACATTTAACTTATACCCTAGGTCTCTATTTAGGGTTAAGCTATTTAATCTAGTATTATTGAGCTCGGAATTACGCCGCAGCCCCTTCGCAAAAAGACTACAACAAATTCACCCAGTTCGCAGGCACAATTCGGGAAACACTATACAGGTATTTTGACCTATACCCTCTACCAGTTAAGGA
>JAVHLU010002938.1:0-14519 GCA_036785755.1 Colletotrichum ledebouriae
CCTAGGGGCTAATAACTACGATTTTAATACCCTCTTTCCCCTTCTCTTCTTCTCTCTTATCTTTAGGTTATTAATCTTATATTTATTTAGTAAGGGGGGGGGGGGTGGGGGGGCTTTAGTATTATTATTAGAAGGTTAAAGATCTTATACTTTCCTAGGCTTAATAACCCTATTATAACTACTAATAGATATTAAAGTTATTTAAGCTATTAATATATTAAATAGTAGTAAGGAGGTATATTTAAATAAATAGGGAGTTATTAATACTATTTCTTACCCTTATCCTTAAAGTTTAGGAATATTATCCCTAGAATCTTAAACTTTTTAATTAAGAGATAAAAGGAAGGGAAAATTAGAATAAGTTTATAAATTATTAATTAAAATAAGTTATAATAAAAGAAACCTTATATATCCCCTAGATACTCTATTTTAATATACTCCTTCTCTTTCTCTTTTATTATCTTAAGAATCTTTATAACTAGTTATTATCTAGCTTTTAAAGCTTTAATTACTTTCTCTAAATCTTTTAAATACTACTTTAATTATATTATTAATTATAATAAATCGTCTTTTTTCTCTTAATTACTTTTCCTAGGTATTATAAGTTCTTCCTCCTCTTCCTTAAGTAAAAGATTATTATACTCTTTATTCCCTAGCGCTAAGAAGACTTTTATTAGGTTTCTTTCTAAATTAGATTTATAAATATCTAAATTACTTAGTTCCTAATACCCTTTAGGAGCTTAAATAAATTTATAAAGTTAATTCCTACTAAATATTTTTCTAATAACCTTATTACTTCTTAATATTACTAATTAATATAATAGAGCGTTTAGAGCTTATAATAAGATATAGAAGGGACCTTACTATAAGTAATTAAGCTTTTTAATAGATAACTTATTAATAGAACCCTTAATATTAAATACTAGTATTAAATTACTTACCTCTAGCCTCTCTTTCCTTATAATCCTCTTATATTAACTATTATAATATTCTATAGTTTTCTTATATTAATTATTAATTATCTCTTTAGCTTCTTTGCTATCCTTATTAAGTTATAAGAAGGCTTATAGATATATTTAAACCTCCTCTTCTTTTATTATTACTAAATCCTAATTAAAACCCCTCTAGGTTAGTATTAGGGTTTTAATAGGAGTAATAAGCTTAAACCTATATAATAAGTAGAAGGGGCTAAAGCTAGTTAAAATATAAACGCTTAATCGGTTTATAAATAAAGTAGTAGGAAGGTATAGTTAAGGGTTAATATCTCTCTATCCCCTAGTTTATATTAATAATATATAAGTAATTAGCTAATAACTAGTTTTAATTATACTATTAGCCCTTTGGTTATATATAGATATTACTTTCCTCCTTATACTATATTTCTTATTAAATTTAATAATAATATCCTTATTCTCTAGCCCTTTATTAATAACGAGTTTACTATATAGTCTATAGTAATAAATAATCGCTTCTTAAATAAACTTAGTAATCTCTATTAAAGTTACTCTCTTAAGCTAATAGGCTTTAGGCTATCTTCTTAATAGATCCCTTACCTTAACGAGGTATTACTTACCTACTCTCTATATATCTAATAAGATCCTAGTAAAGGGTAGTCCCTTTAGGGAGCTATAGGTCCTTATATTATCTATATATTAAGCTCTCCTCTTTTAGTAATTAGGATAACTTTTTAGGGATTTGCTAATCTCTATATATACTAGCCTAGATATAGTAATTAAATAGTCTTCTAGCTATAGTTTACTTACCTTAATAACTACTCTCTTTATAAGCCTTTATAATTAGCTTCTTCTACTACTTAGGATTATTAATAACTTATTATAGTATTAGCTTTTAATTTATTAGTTTAGTAAAAGGTAAGTAGTTCTAAATATAATAATCTAACGCTCTAGCCTTAAAGTTATAATACTTTACTAGTTAAATTCCTAGAGGGCGTCTTTATATTATTAAATAGTAAGTAATTTATTAAGAATATATTAAATAAGTTTATAAATTATTAAGAAGTACGTCCGGGATATTTATTATATTACTAATAACCTCTATATTTCCTACTAGGACCTCTACTATATATTACTTATTATTATAATATTAAGCTTAATTAAAGAAGGAACTAGCTTCTATATCTATAAAGAAGGAACTAGCTTCTATATCTATAAAGAAGATCTATAAATTAATCTAAGAGTCGATCTCCCCATTAGCTTCCTTATTAATAATATTAAAAGGTCCCTAGGGTTTTTATAATAGGCTATCTACTATTATATTCTAAATACTATAGATATATTATACTTTAAAGTTATATATTTAAATCTATATAATCTAGTAAATAATAAGAGCTCCTAGGAGGTTTATAGCTACTTTATTAAGTTATATAACCAATATCTAAGTATCTATCTCTAAGATAAAGTATTATTTATATAAATAGTTATATACTCTCTTTAAAGCCTTTAGAATACTATATAATTCCTTCTTTCTAGCGTTATATAATAGCTTTAGTTTTAACTAAGTATTACTTTTAAAATAAGAGACTACGCGCTAGTTATTAATAGTTTATCCTAGGACTCTACCCTATCCTATGTTACTAGTATTAACTATAAGGTAGATATCTCCTCTTTTAAGGCTATAATCTATAGTAATAAGGATTAGGGCTCTTATAAGTAATACTTTTAAGGTATTTATAGCTATCTATTACTTCTCCTCCTAGCTAAATAACATATCCTTCTTATATAAATTAATAAGTAGCTTTATAATAATAGAGTAGTCCTTTACCTAAGATCTATAGAACGTTATAATCCTAAAGAGGCCTCTGGCCACTGCATAGTGATTTTACCTGCTCAAGTGCAACAGACATTCTAACTCCGCGCCTCCTGACAAAGGAGTCACCTCTCGTATAGTAGCGTTCGCAGCACCTTGCTAGAAGGTCGACCTTTTAGGTTAAGGAGCTATCTTATATAGTAGCTTTCGCCTTACTAGAAGGTTTAGCGAGGGCGTTACTACGAGAGCCTTAGTAGCCCGTTCAGCTCTAATATAATTAGCCCTAGTATAGCGCGCATCCGACTCTATATAAGGGTTTACTTATGAGTAATAAGAATATATAGGGTTCCTATATTATTTTCCTTAACTAGTAGAGGGTATAGGTTAAAATACCTATATAGTATTTCCTGAATTATGCCTGCGAACTAGGTGAATTTGTTATAGTCTTTTTGCGAAGGGGCTGCGGCGTAATTCCGAGCTTAATAATCCTAAAGAAAGCCCTTAACTCTATTAAATTAGTCTAAGTAGCCTATTTATAGATCTTAACTATCTTCGCTTCCTCTAGATAACGCCTATTAGTATTATAAATATAGCTAATAATTATTACTACTTCCCAGGCCTACTATAACTTAACTACTACTACTATATACTCTACTAGCTTTAAATTAACTAGGACCTTATCGATATTCTATAAGTATTTTAAAATAAATCTATTAAGCTCGGAATTACGCCGCAGCCCCTTCGCAAAAAGATTATAATAAATTTACCTAGTTTATAGGTATAATTCGGGAAATACTACATAGGTATTTTAACTTATACCCTCTACTAGTTAAGGAAAATAATATAGGAACCCTATATATTCTTATTACTTATAAGTAAACCCTTATATAAAGTCGGACGCGCGCCGCACTAGGGCTAATTATATTAGAGCCGAACGGGCTACTAAGGCTCTTATAGCCTAGAAACGCCCTTATTAAACCTTCTAATAAGGTAAAAGCTACTATATTAGATAGCTCCTTAACCTAAAAGGTCGACCTTCTAGTAAGGTATTATAAATAAAAGCTACTATATAAGATAACTCCTTAACCTAAAAGGTCGACCTTCTAGTAAGGTGTTATAAATACTATTATATAAGAGGTAACTCCTTAACTAAAGAGGTCTTTCTTAAGAGGTTCTTATAGCTAGAAATATAAGAAGCTCTATAAGCAGGGCCTTATACCTCTCCCTCTTCCTTATCCTTATCCCTTAACTATATTAGTACTAAACCCTATATATAAATATACTAAGCCTAAGCGAGGCATACCCTTTAGTATAAATAATATAGAGGGGGTCGCTAGAGAGTTTAGCCTCGATATAATCGATAAAACCCGCTCCTTTATTAACTACTCCGCTATATAGATAACAGTATAGTAAAGATAGTAACGACTTCTAGCGGACGAAGCGGTAATAGAGGCAGTATTAGCAGCGCGGGTAGTGCGCGAGAGGAAAAGTCGATAGTTTCGTAGTTTAAATAATTAAAAACCACGTTATTATCAATATGAAGTTGAAGATCGTGAGGCTGTCTAGTGGATCACGTGACCGAAGGCTATATATTATCAGGAGGCGCGGAGTTAGAAGGTCTGTTGCACTTAAGTAGGTAAAATCACTATGCAGTGGCCAGAGGCTAAAATAAATCTATAAATCCCTAGGTAAGACTTAATCTCTTCTTTATTATATTATAAAGTCGGTCCTTTAATAGCGATATTACTAAGGAAGGCTTTATAGTAGCTAGGGATAAGGTTATATAGGATTCTAATTATAACTTATATAAACTAAGTAAGTAAGTTCGTTACTCCTTAAAGTAATATATATATCCGTAGTAGTCTAATAGGTAATATAAACGTTATTAAGTCTCTACTTTTAGGGTCTAAGGGGACTTAGTTATATACTAAGAAGAAGTCTAGTAGTAATAATAGTTAATATATAGCAAAGTCTTCTAAAATATTAGCTACTAAAGGGGGTAGTAGTATATCTTATATTATAACTATATTTATCTTAGTTATTAAGTTAATAAGCCTTATCTTATTATCTTTCTTTTATATAAGGAAGAATAGATTATAATAAGCTATATAACTTTACTTAAGGATTCCTTTCTTTAGTCTATTCTTTAGAATTATAATAATATCCTACTCTAGTCCTCTTAATATTAGGATTCCTTTTACTTACTACGCTTTATATAGTATTATTTAAATTATTTATAAAGGTATAATAGAAGGGTATATAGAGCTATAATACTTAAATTTCTAGGCTAAAGCCTTCTCTCTTATAATAAGAATAGCTAAAAGGAGCTTCTTTTCTTTAGGCTATAGATAATTAATAATCTTTAGGATAGCTTCTTATTAAGCTCTTATAAGCCTTATTCCTTATTTAATAGTTAAAAGCTTTAATATAACTAGGCTTATAAATAGGGCGCTAGGATCTAGTATTATATCTTTCTTAGCTTTTACTTATACTTTTAACTTCTACTCTAGGTCTCTATCTAGGGTTAAACCGTCTAATATAGTATTATTAATAAGTTAAATCTTCTTATCTTTCGTCTTATATATTATATTAATATCTTCTATTAGTAATATAGACGTTATTAGTATAGGTTTATAATTATTATAAGAGAAAGTAGTATCTATAGCTATAATAACTTCGATACCTTTCTAATATACTAACTTATACTTCCTCCTAAGTAATTTCTTCCTTAATATCCTTTTCGTAGGTTTATAAATATAATATTAATAATTAATACTATAGCTATTATATATTATTATATACCCTATACTTATAATTACTTCGTAGATCTTATTAGGTTTAGGGGTAACTTCGTTATAGATTATAATCTATAGGATTTTATTAAAGATTAATCTAAACTCTTTAAAAATAGTAATAACTTCCTTATCTAGGTCTAACTATTACTTAACTTTATTTAGTAGGTTATAAGAGCTTTTAAAAGCTTATTAAATTACTTTAGTATCCTAATATATCCTTATACTCCCTAGCGTTATATCTAGGTCTTCCTTATTCTTAGCGTCATTAACTTACTAATTATCTCTTATAAAGTCTAAGCTTATTATTATATTAGGTCTATTAATAGTAGCCTCTATTTCCCCTCCTCTATAGGAGATAAGAGGGTATATTAATACTAAGAAGAAATAAAGTAGTCTATCTTAGTAATAATTTCTAAAAAGCAAGTAGTTAAATCTCTTATATAGAATAATAGTAAGATATTAACCTTAATATTCCTAGACTAAAGGACTCTAATAATCTAATTCTATATATAATCTAGCGTTATTTAAATCTTTAAGATAAAAGGAGCTCCTAGTAATAGGCCCTTATTATAAGCGTTTTAAGGGAAAATAAAAAAGCTAATATTCTAAATCTATTTACTACTAATATAAATATTATTTATAATTACGCTTACGAATTAGGTCCTCTACTCTCTATTAGTAATTCTATAGATCCCTATATTTATCTTAACTATATTACTCTATAAGCCTAGGCGCTTAATATAACTTTTATTAATAAGGTTAATAGTAGAGCTACTATTAATAATCCCCCTGATTAATATATTTATAGGGCTATAAAGGGTAATAGTAATCTACTAGTAGGTTATAATAAAGTCCAGGATAGTAATATATCTTAGTAGTAGAAGTAATATTAAATCCTAATCTTCTATTATAGCACCTATTTTAAAGATAGGATCGATTATATAGTAGTTAAATTAAATTACTTTAGTTTATAAATCCTTAGGTAAGTCTA
The DNA here is from genome assembly GCA_036785755.1 of Colletotrichum ledebouriae. Taxonomy (NCBI): domain Eukaryota; kingdom Fungi; phylum Ascomycota; class Sordariomycetes; order Glomerellales; family Glomerellaceae; genus Colletotrichum; species Colletotrichum ledebouriae. The sequence goes on from JAVHLU010002938.1 coordinate 6,553, forward strand.
TAGAAATAGTAGCTAAAGTCGTATAGCTTTTAAAATAGTTCTTACTATTATTCTATTAATCTATTTATTCTTATAGCTCCTTATTACTCTCCCCTATTTTATTAAATTAATCTAGAAGTATAATATTAGTAAGAATAAAAACCTCTTATACCTTTAAGTTATATCTATCCTTATAGCCTCTAGCTACTGCATAGTGATTTTACCTGCTCAAGTGCAATAGACCTTCTAACTCCGCGCCTCCTAATAATACATAGCCTTCGGTCACGTGATCCTCTCCTAACTATAGCTATACTTATATATGCCTATAGCCTCACGATCTATAACTTTATATTAATAATAACGTGGTTTTTAATTATTTAAACTACGAAACTATCGACTTTTCCTCTCGCGCACTACCCGCGCTGCTAATACTACCTCTATTACCGCTTCGTCCGCTAGTAGCTATACTATCGTTAGCAACGCTCTCTCTATATTATAGTTAGCATAAGCTATACTTACTAATATTCGCTACCTAGGCCGCCTCTACCTTAGTAATATAGAGGACCTGCTCGAAGAAGGGCTATTCTATAGGGTACGTAATAACCCGCTAAACTTCTACTACTAAGTTTACTTACTTAGCTCTAATACTATTATACCTTATAGAGTCCCCTATAGGGGTATTAAGGTAAGCCCTCCTAAGGGCTATACTAATAATATACTTTCTATATATAGCAGAGTAGTTAATAAAAGAGCGGGTTTTATTAATTATATTAAGGCTAAACTCTCTAGTAATCCCCTCTATATTATTTATACTAAAAGGTATACCTCGCTTAGGCTTAGCATATTTATATATAAGGTCTAGTATTAATATAGTTAAGGGATAAGGATAAGGATAAGGGAGAGGTATAAGGCCCTACTTATAGTAGTAGAGCTTCTTATACTTCTAGCTATAAGAACCTCTTAGGAAAGACCTCTCTAGTTAAGGAGTTACCTCTTATATAATAGCGTTCGTAGCACTTTTAGCACTTTACTAGAAGGTTAACCTTTAAGGTTAAGGAGTTATCTTATATAGTAGCTTTACCACGAGAGCCTTAGTAGCCCGTTTAGCTCTAATATAATTAGCCCTAGTGCGGCGCGTATCTAACTTTATATAGTAATATTTAGAGGGTTTACTTATAAGTAATAGGAACGTATAGAGTTCCTATATTATTTTCCTTAACTAGTAGAGGGTATAAGTTAAATACCTATATAGTATTTCCTGAATTATGCCTGCGAACTAGGTGAATTTGTTGTAGTCTTTGTGCGAAGGGGCTGCGGCGTAATTCCGAGCTCAATATCTATCCTTATACTTACTAATTATAGCTTTAGTAGCGTTATAAACTATTTTATCCTAATTAGGCTAGTTCTAATAAAAGAAGGGTTTAGGGATAGCTACCTTCCTATTTACTCTCTTATTTTATAGCTTAAGAGTAAGAGCCTAGTTAGTTTATAAATTACTATATTAAATTTAAGGCTTATTCTATTTATCCTACTTCTATTACTTAACTTATTCCTTAGGGGTATCTAGTAGTATAGTATCTTTAGCGTCTTCCTTATTATTTAGGAGCTCTATAACTCTCTAAGTAATTTAAATAGGAGGGTTTTAAATTATAAGTAGGTCTGCTATCTAGGGAGCCTAGTAATAATAAGTATTATAAGGCTATATATAATAACCTCTAGCTTTCCCTCTTTCTATAGTAGTAATATCTTCTACTAGGTTAATATACTAGTTTTTTAGCTTAAAGCTAAAGAACGTTATATCTATAAAGTTATATAATTATATAATATCCTTTAATAAATTTATAAAACTAATAGATAGTTTAGGGCGTGTCTTATTATAACTAATAACTCTTATAACCTCCTCTAGAAGCTTTAGCTACTACCTTTCTATTAACTTACTTATAGTAACTATATAATATATAAAGATATCCTTAATAATTAGGATATAATTTAGAATCGTCTAGCTATTAGTTAATTTATAGTTATAGCCTTTATTAATAATACCTATCTTAACCTTAGTGCTTATATCTAGGGTGCTAATAAAGTAATAGGGTAATATATAGTAGTAAACCCTATTCTAGCTAGCCTTAAGATACTTAATATAGCTAATAACGATATAGTTAATAGCGCTATAAAGCTAGCAAGCCCCTATAGCTTAGAAAGGCATATACTATAGTAGTCTATCTTACTAGAAGCCTCTATAGCCCCCTCTTACTCTACCTCTTTTAAATCCCTAGTATTACTAGTATCCTCCTTAGTAATCTCTATATCTAGCTTATAAGTAAAAGTATTACTATTATTAGTATTAAGTCTATAAATAATCCTAAGATTATTATTTATAAGGTTTAATAGCTTCTATAGTATTTAGATTAAAAGTATTATCTCCTTAGCTAGTAACCCTCTTAATAAGAGTTAAGATATCTAAAAGTTAGCACGTTACTCTTAATACTTAGGGCTATAATAATAAGGGGTTCGTTAGTCTCTAATTACTAATCTAGTTAATCTCGCTATACTCGTTAGCTTAGTAAGACTACTAATCTCTATATTAGTATTATATATAGCTATCTTAGCTACCTTAGCTATAACTCGCTAGTTAAATAATAGTAGTTATTATAATATATAAGGGGTAAGGAAAGGAATACGCTCGCTAGAACCTACTAATAGTATTAAAAAAAAGAGAGAAAGGGAGGATTTTAGGGTTTATATCGTTCCTATTTTAATTCTATAAGAAAGTATAGCTATTATTATTCCCTTAGAACTAAGGTAGGTCTATGAATATCTTCCTCTCTTTAAACTACGCTTTTATTATTATTCGTATCGTCGTTATTCGTTATTTATAAATTTCTTAAGTTATTATTATATTCGAAGTAGATTAATTATATATATATATATATTAATAGCAGGGATATATAGATATAGCAAAGGTACCTAACTCTTTAAAAAGCCTATAAAAGCTATTAAAAAGACTAAAAGAATCCGCCTCTAGGTATTATTAGAAAAGGCTCGAACTAATAGGAACTAGAAAGATAATAAATAATATAGCTCTACTTATAAATAGGTTAGAATATTAAGAGTAAGCTTAAAAGATATATAGAATAATTTATAGATCTAATTAAAAGAGATAATCTAAATTAGGTACTAATTTACTAAGAAGAATACTAAAAAACGACGTATAGGATTATTAAGGTACTAATTATAATAATATATCTATTGCTAAAGTCCGCTACGCTCCTCTCCTCTACGCTCTACTCTATAATCTTCTTGTAACGGGTCTGTGCGCTAAGGGAGTTTTCCGAAAGTTACGCAGCTAAGTCTATCTGATCCTATCCCAATACCTATATATATACTCCTTCGTTATAGACTTTATCCTATATACCCTTCTTTATAACGACCTGCCCCTTAAGCGCTTATAGCTATTATAATAGTTATAAGCCTAGCTCTTAGCTAGTTTAACTTCGCTTATAATACGCCTCTCCTACGCGACACCTAACGTGCTGCGATAGCTTTAGGCGCTCCTTTTAACTCCCTCCTCTTAGCCCTTCTCTTAGCCCTCTTTTTAACCCCTCTTCGTTACTAATATAGTATTTCTACCTAACCCTTCTACTACCTAGCTACGTATATACGCTTCCTATCTCTCTAAGCTGCGCGACTAGCCCGCCTAGTACTTATAGCTTTGCTTCTATACCCTCTAAGTAGGTATATAGGATTATATTAATCCTAGTAGTTAACCCGCACCCGATCTTACGCGCTATATAGCGCGCCCTCTAATAATTAATAAACTTACTATATAGCGTAATAAGGAAGCCTATAAGACCTATATTTATAGATATAACGAATAGGCTACGTAGCGCTATATATAGTAAAACCCGAATAACATAGAGCTTCTACCTCTACTACCTCTTATAATTAATAACGTTTAAAATAAGCACGCTATACGTATAACTAACTATATTATTACTAGGGAAACCTAGAAGTCCCTCCTTAGTAGCTACTATAACGTCTAGAACTTTATATATTATATTATTAACCCCTTATTACTTATAATTATTTAGAACGACCTCGTAGCTATTAAGAATCCCTCCCTCCAATCCCTTGTATAAGCGCTTAAGTAATTAATTGCCCCTACGGACCTTGCTATAATTACTACTATTTAAGATAAATACCTTTATATTCTAGAGTAAGTAAATAGCTCTATATCGCTATATACTTAGTATTAGTAGTAATACGCTATATATTAGCGCGCGAGGTCGCTTGAAATCCCTAGAATCTAGGGGGTTATTATAACTAAGCGCTTCCTCGAGGTAGTTAGTAGGCGGATAGCGCCTATATAGGCCTATAACGCTCTTATTAAGGTTATTATAGCTAAGTAGACTAGCGCGAAGCCACGCCCCCTTATTAAGATAGCTTTAATATTTAGCGCCCTCGTCGCTTAGTAGTTAAAGCAGCCTAGCGCCCTTATGGGTATATTTATAACGTGAGTAGGTATACTTAAACCTACCCCTGCTAAGAACTCTATAATAAAGCGAGATAATAATAAGGATTATATATAATACCCCTATAGGTATACTTACTATTAGCTAGTATAAAATTATAATCGGTTCCTTTTAGTAATTTAGCTTAATAAAGCTAAATAAGTTATTTAGCTTATAGAGCTAGAAAAAGAAGCTATCCTAGCTACTTTATATACTAATAAGTTCTCCTACCTATATAACGCGCTTTAGGAGGAGGGTATTATAAGACCCTCTATTAAATACCTAATAAATATTATAGTATAAGCTATATTATTAAGCAGACTGCTCCTATTATTATTATTATAGCTAGCGTAGCGCAAGGCCCTCCTAGTATATAAACCCCCTTATAAGTAGATCGCTCCCCTTATTATAGCTATAGCTAGGCTTCCTTAAGCAGGCTGCTCCCCTTATTACTAAGTAGACCGCTCCCCCTCTTTTTATTATTCTATAGGTAGCGCTACGCGGGATCCCTAGGGCGCCGCTCCCCTTATTATATTTAGTTATAAATAGCTTTACTTTATTTTATATTTAGCCTCGGGGGATACTATAAGGCTAGGGGGGCATATTATGCGGGATAGGGTTTACTTATATAATTATATATAGTCCTACCTATTCTAGAGCGGGTATATATATCCCTTCGGTCTATATACCTCTATTTAGAGAGACTTCTTCCTAGATAGTTCGATATATAGATACCTATATATATACTCCTTCGTTATAGACTTCGTCCTATATGCCCTTCTTTACGACGACCTGCCCCTTGAGCGCTTGCAGCTATCGATATAATAACTATATTACTAAAGGTAATCCTTAATAACTACCTTATATTATATTCTAAAGTTTTATTTACTAAGTCTAGTTATAACTAACTCTATCTAACCTTAATATAAAGGTATAAATATACTAATAAGTACTTATTCTTACTAGCTACTACCTAGAACGTTATTATATATATAGGGCTTATTAATAAAGAGCTAGTAAAGAGCTAATAAAAGCTAATAAGAGCTAATAAGAGCTAATAAGAGCTAATAAGAGCTAATAAGAGCTAATAAGAGCTAATAAGAGCTAATAAGAGCTAATAGAAATAATATAAATTAAACTAAGCTATATAGACCTATATTTATCTAAACTTAGAATAAATAAGCTTAATTCTATAAAAGACTAATTAGATTTAAGCTTTTAATATATAGAGGTTTAATAGTAGTAAGAGAGTCTTTTATCTTAGGCAGGCCTAGCTTCCTAAAAGGTAAAGATTAACTATCCTAATAGAAGGTATAATATACCTACCTCCTATCTCTCTTTATCTCTCTTACTATATATAGCTCTAATAAGAGCAAGAGGTATATAAAACCTATATATTAAAAAGAGAGTAATATATAAGGAGATTACTAAACTATTCGCTTATCTAATAATTATCCCCGCTATATATCCCAATAAGAAGGTCTATTTCTCTAAGTAGATAATAAATACTTATTAGTATATTTATACTCTTGTTATTAAGGACTATTTTTAAGCTTTATAAGACCTACTTACTTATCTTCTTAATAAAGTGTTTATAGATTTTAAGTAATATATAAACTAGCTCTTATTATAAAGTTAGACCTTAAAGTTATCCCTAGAGATATTTAGCTTAAGTAGATATAGCTTACTAATAATACCTGTTTATAAAGTACCTATAGATTCTAAGTAGTATATAAGCTATAAAAATAAAAGGCTACTAATTAGTATAGCTTATAATATATTTATTTCCTATCCCTCTTTATCTCCCTTGATATATATAGCTCTAATAAGATTAGGAGGTATATAAAAGATTATATATTAAGAGGAGAGTATTATATAAGTAGATTATTATATTATTTACTTATCTTATAGTTATCCCTAATATAAATCCTATAAGAAAGTCTATTTTCTTAAGTATAGCTCGCTAGCGCTACTTCTCTATAAGGTACCTATAGATTCTAAGTAATATATAAGCTATAAAAGTATAAAGCTACTTATTAATATAGCTTATAGTATACTTACCTCCTATCTCTTATTATCTCTATTAATATATATACCTTTAATAATATAGGAGCTAGTAGCTAATAGGAATAAGTACTTATTAGTATATTTATACCCTTATTAGGACTAGATAGAGTTAGCTATAACTAGACTTAATAAATAAAACTTTAAAATATAATATAATATAATTATTAAGAACTACCTTTACCGAGGTAGTTATTAAGGATTACCTTTAACTTTTAAAGATCTCCTTATGTATCCTTTTTATAAAGTACTTATAGATTTTAAGTAGTATATAAGCTATAAAAATAAAAAGCTACTTCTTAGTATAGGTTATAATATACTTGACTCCTATCCCTTATTATCTCTATTAGTATATATATCTCTAATAAGAGTAGGAGGTATATCAAAAATAGTATATTAAGAGGAGATTACTATATAAGAAAACTACTATATTATTTACTTATATTAAATACTAGATATTATAATCAATATCCTATTAGAAGAGCTACTAGCTAGCGCTCCCTAGTTCTACTTAGATCTATATAGAGAGTCTTTAAGCTAGTTATATATTAACTTTTATTTACGTTTTATACCTTATATTATATACTTTAATAATTAATAGTCTAAATCTTATATATAATACTAATTAAAGCTCTCTAAATAAATTTATAGCATTAGATTTACTTATATATTATTAATATATAAACCTATAGTAAGCTTCTATTTAATAATATCTCTAGAGCCTCTAGGGCCTCTAGCTTCTTATTAGGATTATATAATCTAGGTAATTAGCCCCTCTAGTAGGATTAAACCTAGTATAAGCCTAAGCTAATAGGACTATAGGAGTATATTAATTTAGATACTACTAAGATAGAGAACCTTAGGGTTATCCTAAAGACCCCTTTAGTAAAGCTAAAGTTTTAAAACTATTTTTAAAAAGCTAACTTCCTAGTAGTAAATACTTATTCTAATAGATTAGGAATATTATTAACTCTTATATAAATAATTACTTAGGGGGACTTAGTGTAAGAATAGGTATATAGGTAGCTAAAGGGGCGGTAAAACAGCCTAAATAATAGATATTAATAGGCTGAGTAACATGGTGATGAAAGCTGATAAATTTGAGCATAAGGAGGTATTTTTCCTGGAATTAATTGATAGTATTATTGATGATATTGTTAATGATGTTGTTGTTGATGTTGTTGTTATTTCTAAGTTATAAATCCTGCCCTCACGAAGTGAGGGGTAAGATATTCTAAAATGTAACTACAAAGCAGTAGCTTATTAAGCAGAAATCGCGCTCGGATCACTATGTGGTCCGTGCGCAATTTCTGTAAATTTATAGCTATAAAGCTAAGGATTATAAATATATATATATATATATATAAATCTATACATAAGGTTCTTGCTATTAGTAGAATTTATATAGATTTT
>JAVHLU010002939.1:0-14517 GCA_036785755.1 Colletotrichum ledebouriae
GTATAACTTTCTATAAGACTTATACCTTAGAACCTAGATCCCTTAGTATATAAAGTACCTTATAACGTAATTATATATATCTATAGCTAAGTTTAACTAGTAGAACTTCCTTAAGATTAACTTAGTAATCTTATTTACCTCTATATAACCCGCCTTATAGTTATTATAGTATTAGCAAAGGATTTTAAGTCTTAGGGACCTCTCCTAGGGTATCTCTAACCTTCCCTTATAAAATAAGGTTCTATAGCTATTAATTATATAGCCCCTATAATCGCTAGCCGGTCTATATACCCTCTCTAATTAGGTCTAGTAATATAAGTCGTTAGCTTATAGTCTATAGATAAGACTTTTTATTACTTTAGAGGGTTACTAACTATATACTATTTCACTTATTATAAGCTCCCTTATAACTTAGCATAAGATATACTACTACGCTATAATAACCCTAGCTCTAAGCGAGTCCTCTAGATTAATAACCTCTTACTAAGCGTTCTCTATATCTTCCCTTGCTCTTTAGTATTAGGTTATTATAGCTATTATAGTTATAGTAATATTAGCGTGCTATAGAGCGCTATACTAACTAGAGACTAAGGCGTCTCCGCTCCTAGAGCTATCTATTTCAAAGGGGTATTATTTTATACTAGCTTTTATAGTATTAATAAATACTCTTAAGGTCTCTATATTACTTTATAAAGTAGTAATACTTATCTAGAGGTTTATTAGTAGGTTACTAATAAACCCTAGCTTCCTCGCTAGGGTTAGGAGTATATTATTATATTTTACCTCCCCCTCTATATAGTCTAGGCTCCTAGATAGCTTATTTACTAGGTTTATAACCTCTAACCTATGCTCTAAGTTAAAGTTAAATACTAAGAGTTTATATACCTATTTAGTAAGCCTTCCCTAAAGATCCCCTGCTAATATATTAATAACTCCTTTTAGTACCTAGTAATCTATTAGGACGATAAACTTTTTTAATATACCTTAAAAGTAATAAGCCTAGTAATCTAGGCTTTTAACTATAATAAGAAGCTCTTATTAGCCTACTCCCTAATACTACTTAGTATTACTAAGTTTCTATAAATAATAAGCGACTAGTTACTACTAGCTATTAATATATTATAATAGGATATTAAGTATAGCTTTTATAGAAGCGTCCGTTTTAACCCTTATTTTATAAGTTAGGTCCTAATATTAGAGAATAGTTACTAAGTAGAAAGCAGCTTAGAGCTATTTAAAGGCTTATTAAGCCTCTTCTAGCTAGTAAAATTCGCTTCCCTTTTTATTATTCTTACTACCCTTTAGTAGGGATATTATAGGGGCTATAATACCTAAATAGCTTATAATAAACTTATAATAGAAATTTTAAAATCCTAGGAAGACTTAGATCTCCCTATATATCTTAGGCAGCTTCTATTTAGTAATAGCTTAGACGTAGGTTTAATCTATTAATATACCTTTAGGTATAATAATATACCCTAGGAACTCTACTTATAATTAGTAGAACCTATACTTACTAAGCTTAGTATATAGCGCTTACTAGCAAAGCCTATAGAGTACTTAGTAAAGGTCCTTTATATACTACTCTTATCTTAGAGTAAATTATAATATTATTTATATAAGTAATATAATAGGTATTTAGTAGCTTAGTAAGCGCTTAGTAAATATATACCTAGAACGTTATTAGGGCGTTTATAAGTCTAAATAGTATAATAGTATATTTAAAGTACTTATAATAAGTCCTAAAAGCCGTCTTCTAGTAGTCTTCTAGCTTAATATAGATATAGTAATATATATCTTAAAGGTTAATCTTTAAGATCTATTTCGCTCTCTAAAGCCTATCTAATAGCTTACTAATAAGAGGGAGTAGATATTAGTTCTTTAATATTACTTTATTAAAGCCTTAATAATCTATATAAAGGTATAAGGATCTATCTTTCTTAGGTATAAAGAGAATAAGAGCGCTTACCTCGCTTATTAAGAGTTAAATCCGCTCTATTACTTAGTTATTAGTAATATATTAATAGAGCTCCTCTAGCTAGTACTTATTTAGTAGGTAGATAGGCTTATATAGAGGTTTCTTCTCTTTAATTAAGTTAATGATATATTCTATACCTTCTAGGGCTAGGTATTCCTTTATTAACTACTTATTAAATATTACGTATTTACTAAATAGCTCTAGTAATAATTCTACTTTACCCTCTAAGGCGTCCTTTTTACCTAGGGCCTCTATTAGTAGCTTATAGGGGGTAATATTCCCTAATATATATATAATATAAGCCTTCTAGCTATTCTTAATAACCTCCTATATAAATACTAATAGCTTAGTAATACTAAGGTACTTATATCCCTAGGTATTTATCTAGGTATTAATTATAATACCCTCCTTTCTTATAGAGTATTATAATAAGAAGAGGTCCCCTACTCTTTTAGAGTAGGGAGCCCTAGTAAAGAGGTACTATATCTTCCTTAGTTATCCCCTTAAGTTAATAAGGAAGAAGGTTAACTAGTATATATTCTAGCTTATTATAGAGAACCTATTAAACCCCTCTAATATAGGGGCGCGCGCTACTATAAGTTATAGTTATAGGGATTTTACTAGTTAACTATTAATAATATTAATTTAGAAATAGGAATCTATATCTATTACTACTTCTTATTTAGTAATATTCTAGAGAATAATTACCTATCTCTTTATAGTATCTCCCCTTAGGAAGGTATCTAGTTTTAATATAAGTATAGGGGTTACTAGTATAATCCCCTAGCTTATTCGTTTTCTAATAAGTTAAGTTCCTTAACCTCCCTTATAAATTAGATTATATTAACCCTCGCTTTCTTAATAAATACTTAGTATCTTATTAGCGTTTTATTTACGCTTTATTATTTATTTAAGTAGTATACCCTCCTATACCTTTTCTTCTTATAGCTAAAGTATATTAAGGGGTTAGATATTATAGGTTATATCTTAGGGCTAAATATAAGCTAGCCCCTATTAGATCCCTATGACGTGCTACTAACTAGTTAGTAAGGTATTAAGCTCTAGGAACCCCGCGTAATTCTATAGCTAATACTCTACTAGCCCCCCCTTTAGCTTACCCTTATTATAAGGAGAACCCTTAGTATATACTCTTTACTTATATATTACTTCCTACTTTCGCTCTATAGGGTCTCGCTACCCTATTAGTAATATATCTCCTATAAGTATTCTACTTCTATAGCTATATCCCTTAATCTCTATATTTTAACCTTCTAATATTTAAGCTCTCTATATAAAAAGGGGGTTAGTTAGAAGTATAGTATATAGGCCTTAGCCTTACTATCTTCTATACTAATTATACCTAAGTTCTAATATATTACTAACTATTTAGTAAAGAACTATATTAGTAACTATATCTCCTTCTACCTTCTTATATCTAGCTTTTTATAATACCTCTACTCTTAAAGTTCTAGGTTAATATATTATTAGTAAATAAATATTATAAAGTTAGCCTAAGCTAGGTTTCCTTCTAGCCTAGCCCTATAGTATTACTACTAGGTCTATAGGGATAAGCTTATCTTTATAAGTACCTATTAGATCTATTACTCTAGCGTACTACTAGCGCGTAGTTAGTATCTATCCTTAACTACTTAGATCTAGTAACTAACCTAGTTTATAGTAAAGTCTTTACTTATAGTATAGTAGTTATATATAGGGGGTTTTTTATATTCTCTCTATAAGTACCTCGTTGCTAGGTAGTTAGCAAGTTCTTATAGTAAGGTAGTAAGTAGTTTATTCCTTATACTACTACTATTATAAATATATCTACTTTATAAGGCTCTCCTATTATCTCTATAGCAATCCTATTACTTAGGTAAGGATACCTAAGATACTAGCTTCTTAGAGGGTCTTAAGTAGGGTACTCTATTAGCTACTACTTGCTATTTATTTGCTAAGCGAGGGTAGGTCTACCTGCTCTAGCGCTATATAGGACCGGGCCTACCCCCTCAGGGCTATTTCTCTTGCTATATTATCGCTAGGGTTATCTATCCCCCTATTATAGCATCCGCGCTATATTCCTTATATCTTAGGGCTTAGCGAGCGACCTATATTATATTAGCTAAGACCCTATTAGTTATATTCTATATATCTAGCCTAGAGTTTATTATAGTTAAACTCTATTACTAATTTATTAGTATACTATTACTAGTTCGTTTTAGATATTCTAACTAGCGCTAGTTTCTTAAGTCGAGGTAGAAGTAATAGAGTTATAAGAGTATAGCTATAGGCCTAAACTAGGAAGGGCTAGAATACTAAAACGTAGATATATATAGTTATATTAAACTATTACTTAACCTTCTAAGTCTCTAGCTTATAGAGTTTTCTTAAGAGTATATATATTTACTACTAATTCGCTAATATTCTGCTAATAGCGTTAGCTCTATATCCTGCACCCGCTATTGTTCCTTATATATAATAAGATCGACTACCTACTTAATAACCCTTTAATAAAGCTAGTCCCTATACGTACTTATAAGTATAATATTACCTTTTTCCCTAGGTTTTATAAGGAGCTTTAAGAAAACCTTACTAAGTATACTACTAATAATATCCCCTCCTACTTTATTACTATTACTAGTACTTACCCTATCTCCTACGTTTCCTACCTCTAAACCCCTACTAAGTATAGCTAAAGTAGTAATAAAGAGTTAGTAAAAAAGACTAAGAGAGCTAAGGTTATTATTACTATCTCTAATAGTAATAGTTCTAGTAGTAAGTTAGATAGTAGCGCTAGTAGCGAGTCGGCTAGTAGTTAGCCTATAGGTAGTAATAGTAGGGATACTAATAGCGCTAGTTTAGTAACTAGTCGCTATAACAGTTATAGTAATACTACTCGTAGTTATAGTAGTTATAGTAGTCGCCCCCGTAGCTATCCTAAGAAATTAATAACTAATTAGATAGTTAGCTCTTTTCCCCTTTTATAGGATAATACCCCTCTTCGCTATAATATTAGTAATAATTCGCTACTTAATTTAATTAACGTTTTACTTCTAATTTAAGTTCTATTTTATAGTTTTATAGTTTATAATTACTAGCTTATTATAGTAGTTTTAGCAACTAGTTATCCTACTTCTTATAAGCCCTCTTATAATATTTATTAAACTTATAAATAGCCTCTTATACGTTTACTAAGTTCTCTATAGGCTCCTATATATTATATTCTATAAGCTATCCTACCTACTTAACTAAGTATTATATATTATTACTAATACCTTATTATATAATAATCTCTTTTACCTCTTATTTCTCTAGCTTATTCTTAAGCTCTAGGTATCTAGGTGAGCCCTCGCTACTTACTTAGTAATTATCCTATAGCTTTAGTAAGGTAACTAAGAATATATTATATATCCTTTAGTATTATAATAGTAGATAAACTCTATATACTTATATACTAACTAGTTTTATAATAGCTACTTATATAAACCTAAGCGCTAGTTCTTTATTCTTAAACTAGAAGTTCTTTATTAATAGCCTAATAACTTATCCCTAATAGTAGGTCTATTCCTTATACCTTATATTATAATACTTAGCTTATACCTTAGTAGCCTTTTACTACTATTCCTAGGCCCTCTTATAAAGCCTTGAAATATATTTAATTTACTCCCTTATACCCTATACTATAACCCTATTCGCAGGGGTTATATATTCTACGTAATACGGGTAGTAGCTATATAAGGCTTCTCTTAGTAAGCAGCTAGTAGTGCTATAATAACTATTATTATATACGAACTTAGCCTTAGGTAACTAGATAGCCTATTCTTATAGCGAGTTACTAGTATATACTTATAAGTACTTTTCTAATATCTAGTACGTCCTTTTAAACTACTTATTAATCTAGGGGTAATATATAATAGAGAGGCGGCGCTTAATAGCCCTCTCTCTCGTGAATTCCTCTTAAAATTAGCTAATAAGGAGCTTATCTTAGTTACTAATAATACCCTCTAGGGTACTAAAATAGTACTTAACCCGTTTATAAATAATCTATACTAACTTAGTAGCTACTAGCTGCTTTATTATTAGGATAAATATAGCGAACTTAGTTATCTAGTATATAATAACGAGAGCTATGTTATACTCCCCGCTTTTATACTAATAGCTTAGTAGTAGTCTAGTAATAAAGTCTATACTAATTTCCTAAAACGGGTGCGCTAGTAGGGGTAATAAGTATAACTTTCTATAGGGCTTATGCCTCGGAACGCGGATCCCTTAGTATATATAGCACCCTATAATATAATTATATATATTTATAGCTAAGTTTAGCTAATAGAACTTCCTTAAGATTAACTTAGTAGTCTTATTTACCCCTATATAACCCGCCCTATAGTCGTCGTAGTATTAGCAAAGGATTTTAAGTCTTAGGGACCTCTCCCATAGTATCTCTAATCTTCCCTTATAGAATAAGGTTCTATAGCTATTAATTATATAGCCCCTATAATCGCTAGCTAGTCTATATACCCTCTCTAGCTTATAGTCTATAGATAAGACTTTCTATTACTTTAGAGGGTTACTAACTATATGCTATTTTACTTAGTATAAGCTCCCTTATAACTTAGCATAGGATATACTACTACGCTATAGTAACCCTAGTTTTAAGCGAGTCCTCTAGGTTAATAACCTCTTACTAAGCGTTCTCTATATCTTCCCTTACTCTTTAGCGTTAGCTTATTATAGCTATTATAGTTATAATAATATTAGTATACTATAAAGCGCTATACTAACTAGAGACCGAGGTATCTCCGCCCCTAGAGCTATTTATTTAAAAGGGGTATTATTTTATACTAGCTCTTATAATATTAATAAATACTTTTAAGGTCTCTATATTATCTTATAAAATAGTAATACTTATCTAGAGGTCTACTAGTAGGTTATAAATAAACCCTAACTTCCTTACTAGGGTTAGGAGTATATTATTATATTTTACCTCCCCCTTTATATAGTCTAGCTTCTTAGATAGCTTATTTACTAGGTTTATAACCCCTAACTTATACTCTAGGTTAAAGTTAAATACTAAGAGTTTATATACCTATCTAATAAGCTTTCCCTAAAGGTCCTGCGCTAATATACTAATAACTCCTTTTAGTACCTAGTAATCTATTAGGATTATAAACTTCTTTAATATACCCTAAAAGTAATAAGCCTAGTAGTCTAGGCTTTTAATTATAGCGAGAAGCTCCTATTAGCCTACTCCCTAACGCTACTTATTATTACTAAGCTTTTAGAAGTAATAAATAACTAGTTACTACTAGCTATTAATATACTACCCTAAGATATTAGATATAGCTTTTATAGAAGTATCTGTTTTAACTCTTATTTTATAAGTTAGGTCCTAATATTAGAGAATAATTACTAAGTAAAAAAGTAGCTTAAAGTTATTTAAAGGCTTATTAAGCCTCTTCTAGTTAGTAGAATTCGCTCCCCTTCTTACTATTCTTACTACCTTTTAGTAGGGATATTATAGAAGCTATAATACCTAAATAGCTTATAATAAACTTATAGTAGAAATTATAGAATCCTAGGAAGACTTAGATCTCCCTATATATCATAAGTAGCTTCTATTTAATAATAGCTTATATATAGGTTTAGTCTATTAATATACCTTTAAGCGTAATAATATACCCTAGGAGCTCTACTTATCATTAGTAGAACCTATACTTACTAAGCTTAGTATATAGCGCTTACTAGTAAAGCCTATAGAGTACTTAGCGAAGGTCCTTTATATACTACTCTCTTATCTCGGAGTAGATTATAATATTATTTATATAAGTAATATAATAAGTATTTAATAGCTTAGTAAGCGCTTAGTAAATATATACCTAGAACGTTGCTAGGGTATTTATAAGTCTAAATAGTATAATAATATATTTAAAATGCTTATAATAAGTCCTAAAAGCTATCTTCTAGTAGTTTTCTAGCTTAATATAGATATAGTAATATATATCTTAAAGGTTAATCTTTAAGATCTATTTTACTCCTTAAAGCTTATCTAATAGCTTATTAATAAGGGGGAGTAGATATTAGTTCTTTAGTATTACTTTATTAAGGCCTTAATAATCTATATAAAGGTATAAGGATCTATCCTTCTTAGGTATAAAGAGAATAGGGGCGCTTACCTCGCTTATTAAGAGTTAAATCCGCCTTATTACTTAGTTATTAGTAATATATTAGTAGAGCTCCTCTAGCTAGTACTTATTTAATAGGTAGATAGGCTTATATAGAGGTTTCTTCTCGTTAACTATATTAATAATATATTCTATACCCTCTAGGGCTAGGTATTCCTTTATTAACTACTTATTAAACGTTACCTATTTACTAAGTAGCTTTAGTAGTAATTTTACTTCGCCCTCTAAGGTATCCTCTTTACCTAGGGCTTCTATTAGTAGCTTATAGGGGGTAATATTCCCTAATATATATATAATATAAGCCCTCTAGCTATTCTTAAAAACCTCTTATATAAATACTAATAGCTTAGTAATACTAAGACGCTTATATCCCTAGGTATTTATCTAGGTATTAATTATAATACCCTCCTTTCTTATAGAGTATTATAATAAGAGGAGGTCCCCTATTCCTTTAGGGCGGGGAGCTTTAGTAAAAAGTTGCTATATCTTCCTTAGTTATCCCCTTAAGTTAATAAAGAAGAAGGTTAACTAGTATATATTCTAGCTTATTATAGAGAACCTATTAAACCCTTTTAATATAGGGGTGCGCGCTACTATAAGTTATAATTATAAGGATTTTACTAGTTAACTACTAATAATATTAACTTAGGAATAAGAATCTATATCTATTACTACTTCTTATTTAATAATATTCTAGAGAATAATTACCTATTCCTTTATAATATCTCCCCTTAGGAAAGTATTTAGTTTTAATATAAGTATAGGGGTTATTAGTATTATCCCCCGGCTTATTTATTTTCTAATAAGTCGAGTTTATTAACCTCCCTTATAGATTAGATTATATTAACTCTCGCTTTTTTAGTAAATACTTAGTATCTTATTAGTATTTTATTTATACTTTATTATTTATTTAAGTAATTTACCCTCCTATACCCTTTCCTCTTATAGCTAAAGTATACTAAGGGGTTAGATATCGCAGGTTATATATTAGAGCTAAATATAAGCTAGCCCTTATTAGATCCCTATAACGTACTACTAACTAGTTAGTAAGGTATTAAGCTCTAGGAACCTCGCGTAGTTCTATAGCTAGAGCTCTACTAGCCCCCCCTTTAGCTTACTCTTATTATAGGGGGGGATCTTTAGTATATACTCTTTGCTTATATATTACTTCTTACTTTTACTCCGCAGGGTCCTATTACCCTATTAGTAATATATTTCCTATAAGCGTTCTATTTCTATAGCTATATCCCTTAGTTTCTATATTTTAACTTTCTAATATTTAAGCTCCTTATATAAAAATAGGGCTAGTTAGAAGTATAGTATATAAGCCCTAGCCTTACTATCTTTTATATTAACTATACCTAAGTTCTAATATATTACTAACTATTTAGTAAAAAACTATATTAATAATTATATCTCTTTCTACCTTATTATATCTAGCTTTTTATAATACCTCTGCTCTTAAAGCTCTAAGTTAATATATTATTAGTAAATAAACGCTATAAAGTTAGCCTAAGCTAGGTCTCCTTCTAGCCTAGCCCTATAATATTACTACTAGGTCTATAGGGATAAGCTTATTTTTATAAGTACTTATTAGATCGATTACTCTAGTATATTACTAGTATATAGTTAGTATCTATCTTTAACTACCTAGATCTAGTTACTAACCTAGTTTATAGTAAAGTCCTTACCTATAGTATAGTAGTTATATATAGGGGTTTTTTTATATTCTCTCTATAGGTACCTTATTACTAAGTAGTTAGTAAGTTCCTATAGTAGGGTAGTAATTTATTCCTTATACTACTACTATTATAGATATATCTACTCTATAAGACTTTCTTATTATCTCTATAGTAATCCTATTACTTAAGTAAGGATACCTAAGATACTAGCTTCTTAGGGGGTCTTAGGCGGGGTACCCTATTAGCTATTACTTACTATTTATTTACTAAGCGAGGGTAGGTCTACCTACTCTAGCGCTATCTAGGACTAGGCCTGCCCCCTTAGGGTTATCCCTCCTACTATATTATTACTAGGGTTATCTATCCCCCTATTATAGTATCCGCACTATATTCTTTATATCTTAGGGCTTAGTAAGTAACTTATATTATATTAGCTAAGACCTTATTAGTTATATTCTATATACCTAGCCCGGAGTTTATTATAATTAAACTCTATTACTAATTTATTAGTATACTATTACTAGTTTGTTTTAATTATTCTAACTAGTATTAATTTCTTAAATCGAGGTAGAAGTAATAGAGTTATAAGAGTATAGCTATAGGCCTAAATTAGGAAGAGCTAGAATACTAAAACGTAGGTATATATAGTTATATTAAACTATTACTTAACTCTCTAAGTCTTTAGCTTATAGAGCTTTCTTAAGGGTATATATATTTACTACTAATTCGCTAACGTTTTGCTAATAGCGTGGCTCTGCACCCTGCACCTGCTATTATTCCTTATAAATACTACTATT
This sequence comes from Colletotrichum ledebouriae, assembly GCA_036785755.1. Classification (NCBI taxonomy): domain Eukaryota; kingdom Fungi; phylum Ascomycota; class Sordariomycetes; order Glomerellales; family Glomerellaceae; genus Colletotrichum; species Colletotrichum ledebouriae. The sequence goes on from JAVHLU010002939.1 coordinate 10,637, forward strand.
AGCGTTAAGAAGATCGTTATTACTAACTAGTAATCCTATACTTATATTACTAGCTTCTATTACCTTACCCGTTCCTATATAAAGTTCCTAATTACTTAGGAGGTAATTAATATATACTTTTAGTATATCTACTTCTTTAATATAACTAACTTTATTACTACTTATTATACTAAACGCCTTATCCTATATACCCTTATTTAGAATAGCTTAATTATCCTTAGTCTATATATATATATCCGCGCCCTTAACCTATTTATAACTAAACGAATTATAAGTAACCCGGAATTTAGTACGATATTGCTATTCTTTATTATTAAGTAGATACTATAATATGAGTTTCCTAGTATATATACTAAGGATAATGCTTATATTAATTAGGCTATAGTTAATAATAACGACGTAGGCGCTATCTATGCCTTTTTAGACCTTAATAACCCTAAGGCTATAAATATAGCTAACCTTTAGTATAAATATGCTATAGACCTTTAAGGCCTTTAGGCTAATATTACCTCCCTTGCTACCTCGATCGCTATAATTAAAGATAATAGTATTACTAAGTTATATCCTAAGGTTAGTAATAAATCTTATTACTAGTTCCTAGAGTAATAGAAAGATAATACCTAACTAGTTACTACTTATAGTATTAGTATTAACTAACTCCTAGCTATAGCTAAAGAGATTATTAATAATAAGAATAAGAACTACCCCGACCTCTTAAAAATAGCTAATACTACGCCTAAGACTCCCTTAGCTTAAAGTAGGATATAATAAAATATATAAAATAGAAAGGAAGTAAGGTTATATATAGTTATTTATATATAATAATATAGCTCTACTTATTAATATATTGCTATAATAAGAGGTATAAATTAAATTTTATACTACGTATTGCAGTCGACGCCTTTCTCTTCTTATATAGGTAATTAATACTAAACGCGCTTAGCGTAGTTATCCTGCTTAAGAGTACCTAATACGTTTAATACGTTTAACGTATTGAGCTCGGAATTACGCCGCAGCCCCTTTGCAAAAAGACTATAATAAATTCACCCAGTTCGCAAGCATAATTCGGGAAATACTATATAGGTATTTTAACCTATACCCTCTACTAGTTAAGGAAAATAATATAGGAACCCTATATATTCCTACTACTTATAAGTAAACCCTCGTATAAAGTCGGATATACGCTATACTAGGGCTAATTATATTAGAGCCGAACGGGCTATTAAGGCTCTCGTGGCCTAGAAACGCCCTCGCTAAACCTTCTAGCAAGGTGCTATAAAAGCTACTATATAAGATAACTCCTTAACCTAAAAGGTCGACCTTCTAATAAGGTAAACGCTACTATACGAGAGGTAACTCCTTAACTAAAGAGGTCTTTCCTAAGAGGTTCTTATAGCTAGAAGTATAAGAAGCTCTACTATAAGCAGGGCCTTATACCTCTCCCTCTTCCTTATCCTTATCTATAAAGTCCTAGGTATACCTATAACCTATAATAAATCCTTAGCTATATTAGTACTAGACCCTATATATAAATACGCTAAGCCCGAGCGAGGTATACCTTTTAATATAAATAATATAGAGGGGATCGCTAGAGAGTTTAGCCTCGATATAATTAATAAAACCCGCTCCTTTATTAACTACTCTACTATATATAGAGAGCGTATTATTAATATAGCCCTTAAGAGGGCTTACTTTAATTACCCTATAGGGGACTCTATAAGGCGTAATAGTATTATAGCTAAGTAAGTAAACTTAGTAATAGAAGTTTAGTAGGTCGTTATATACCCTATAGAGTAGCCCTTCTTTAAGTAGGTCCTCTATATTACTAAAGTAGAGGTAGCCTAGGCGGCCTAGGTGAATATCGGTAAGTATAGCTTGCGCTAAATAGAGAGAGCGTTGCTAATAACGGCATAGCTAGAAGCGGTAATAGAGGTAGTATTAGCGGCGCGGGTGGTGCGCGAGAGGAAAAGTCGATAGTTTCGTAGTTTGAATAATTAAAAACCACGTTATTATTAATATGAAGTTAAAGATCTTAAGGCTATTGACGGGCACGTATAAGTGCGGCTATAGTTAGGAAAGGTAGTTAGTAATTATAATCACGTGACCGAAGGCTATGTATTATTAGGAGGCGCGGAGTTAGAAGGTCTGTTGCACTTGAGCAGGTAAAATCACTATGCAGTGGCCAGAGGCTACTATGTAGCTATAGTATAGGTAATTATTAGCCTCTGGCTACTGCATAGTGATTTTACCTGCTTAAGTGCAATAGACCTTCTAACTCCGCGCCTCCTGATAATATATAGCCTTTAGTCACGTGATTATAACTTTCCTAACTATAGCTATACTTATATATACCTATTATACTAGATAGCCTCACGATCTTTAACTTTATATTAATAATAACGTAGCTTTTAATTATTTAAACTATAAAACTATTAACTTATCCTCTCGTATACTACCCGCGCTACTATTAAATACCGCCTTTATTACTACTTCGTCCGCTAAAAGTCGTTATTATTTTTACTATGCTATTATTAGTAACGCTCTCTCTATTTAGCGTAAGCTATACTTACTAATAAGCCCTAATAAGCCTAGGCTGCCTAGGCCACCTCTACCTTAGTAATATAGAGGACCTACTTAAAGAAGGGCTACTCTATAGGGTATATAATAACCTACTAAACTTCTATTACTAAGTTTACTTACTTAGCTCTAATACTATTACGCTTTATAAAGTCCCCTATAGGGGTATTAAGGTAAGCCCTCTTAAGGGCTATATTAATTATACGCTCTCTATATATAGCAGAGTACTTAATAAAGGAGCGGGTTTTATTAATTATATTAAGGCTAAACTCTCTAGTAATCCCCTCTATATTATTTTACTAAAGGGTATACCTTACTTAGGCTTAGTATATTTATATATAAGGTTTAGTATTAATATAGTTAAGGGATAAGGATAAGGAATAGGAAGAGGTATAAAGCCTTACTTATAGTAATAGAGCTTCTTATACTTCTAGCTATAAGAACCTCTTAGGAAAGACCTCTTTAGTTAAGGAGTTACCTTTTATATAGTAATATTTACTTTTAATACCTTACTAGAAGGTTAACCCTTTTAGTTAAGGAGTTATCTTATATAGTAGCTTTCGTAGGACCTTACTAGAAGGTTTAGCGAGGGCGTTATTATCTAGGCTATAAGAGCCTTAATAGCCCGTTTAGCTCTAATATAACTAGCCCTAGTATAGCGCGCATCTAACTTTATACGAGGGTTTACTTATAAGTAGTAGGAATATATAGGGTTCCTATATTATTTTCCTTAACTAGTAGAGGGTATAGGTTAAAATACCTATATAATATTTCCTAAATTATACTTACGAACTAAGTGAATTTGTTATAGTCTTTTTGCGAAGGGGCTGCGGCGTAATTCCGAACTTAATAGGTAATTATTTAACTTTTAATTATTTAGTTATTCCCTTTGCTTTAATAGGAATAGTTTTTGTAAGAATAGGTATATAGGTAGCAAAAGGGGCGGTAAAACAGCTAGAATAATAGATATTAATAGGCTGAGTAATATGGTGATGAAAGCTGATAAATTTAAGCATAAGGAGGTATTTCTCCTGGAATTAGTAATGGTATTAATGATATTATTATTAATGTTGTTATTGATAATATTGTTAATGTTTTTTCTAAGTTACAAATCCTACCCTCACGAAGTAAGGGGTAAGATATTCTAAAACGTAACTACAAAGCAGTAGCTTATTAAGTAGAAATCACGCTCGGATCACTATGTAGTCCGTGCATAACTTCTATATATCTATAGCTATAAAGCTAAGGATTATAAATATATATATATATATATATATATATATAAGGTTACTACTATTATTAGA
>JAVHLU010002940.1:0-14515 GCA_036785755.1 Colletotrichum ledebouriae
TTATCTATCCTAAGTAGAGGGTATATACTATATTTAATTAGCTAAGGCTAGTAACTAAGCTTATTAGGAGGTCTAAAGCCTAGGATATCTCTATTATTTTATTCCTATACTTAAAACCTACTTATACCTAGTTTATTAGGTATAGGCTCTATTAAAAGTCTAATTTTAAGGATAGGAAGGTTTAAAGATCTTAACTTCTAGATCCGTATATCTAACGCTTCGTTATTATAAAAGATAACTTTCCCTATTATAATATATTAGGAGAAAAGTTAATAAGGGGAAAGTATAAGTAATTTATAGATTAAAAAGCTAAATAGAAGTAATATTTAAAGAAAGAGAGGAGCTATAGCGTAGTAGTTAATATTATATAGTTAGTAGATAAATTAAGTTTAAAAGTAAATAATATATATAAGGGGGGAGAGAGAAACTAGAGGGCTTAAAGGGTAAGGAGTACGTTTTTATATCTACTAATTACTTTAATAACATAGTAATTTATTAGTAGCCTATAGAAGGAATAATTAACTCTCCCCCCTTACCCTCCTTAGCTTTAATAAAGTAAAATAAACTTAGGATAAAAAACCTATAATAAATAGAATAGTAAATTAGAGTAGTTATATTTAAGGAAAGAATAAAGGAAATAATAATTAGTAGTAGCTATTAAAACGAGTAGCCTAGTTATAAATTAAATAAATATTCTCCTCTATCCTCTATTATTAACTTCTCCCCCTATAATAACTACTTTTAGCTAGCTACTTTAATCTTTATTTAACCCCTTTATACTTTCTCTCTTATATCTATAAATTATATCTTCTTATTATAGCTAATTATAACTTCCTTATCTTAGGTATTCAAAATACTAATTAACCTTACCCTTATTATCTCTTATTAGTAGTAACCTTTTAGGTCCTTAGTCCTAATATCCCTATACTTAAAATAAAGAAAAATAATATACCTCTTTTTATTTAATACTCTAATAACTAACTTTAGGTATTCCTTCCCTTCTTTTTAATATCCTTATACCCTCTAGCTAATAATTATAATTCTTAAGTAGCTATAAGCCTTATTTAGCTTTAACTTAATATCCCTAGTAATAAATACTTAGAGGTAGCCTTTATATTATAGATATTCTCTAATAAGACTACTAAGGTAATAAGGCTAGCTTTCTAGAAGGCTTATTTTAGTAAATAGGACTTTAAACAAATATTTAGAGTAACTAAGGGGTCTAGAGAATTCTATTATTAAGTCTTTATTTATATCTCTACTACTTTCCTTACTAGCTTATAGGAAATTAAAGTCTTTTAGCGCGTAGTAGCTACGTATAGCTTATATATTTAATCCTAAAGTAGTTATAACGTAGTACTCTATATTAACTATAAAAAGCGGGCTTATACTACTAAGAACCCTATATTAGGTATTTATATTTATAAACTATACTTTAAGTATATCTCTATACTAAGTACTCCTTATACTAATTACTTCTTCTATAAAACTTAAGAGAGTTACTTATATAATAATCTAAGTATTTATAAGCGCTATAAGTATAGAACTAAGTATAATAATAAAGTAAGGAGGAGTAGAGAATTTAATAGTCTTAAGGAGATCTTATAGTCCTAAATTCTAATAGATACTATAGTTATAGCTATAGCTAAGTTTAACTTCTCGCTCCTTTATAATAAATACTATTAATAGGCCTAGGAATATTATCCTAAAGCTAGGTTTATATACTCTTATTACCTTTTTATAATAGAGCTACCTCTAGAGTTCGACTTTATAGAAATTATAGACTACTTAGGGCTTTATATTATAAATTAAGGTAGGAAAATAGGGTTTCTAGATATATCTATATAATATATAGGGGGTATAAAAAGGAAAAGAGAATAAGAAGCTAGTTAGGTTTTAATAAGAAATTAAGGCGAATATTATATAAATAGGTTAACGAAGCTAAAGTTAAAGCGTATTTAGGTATAAAAATTAATATAATCCTTTTTATAAGTATCCTTCTCTTTCTCTTTAGTAGAAGGTAATTTAATATTAGTAATAATCCTTTCTAAGAAAAAAAAAAGGGGGGTAAGAAAAGTCTACTAATATCCTTACTAGGGGCTAATAACTACGATTTTAATACCCTCTCTCCCTTTTTCTTCTTCTCTCTTATTTTTAAGTTATTAATCTTATATTTATTTAATAAGGAGGGGTAGCTTTAGTATTATTACTAGGAGGTTAAGGATCTTATACTTTCCTAGGTTTAATTACCCTACTATAACTACTAATAGATATTAAAGTTATCTAGGCTATTATTATATTAAATAGTAGTGAGGGGTATACTTTAAATAAATAGGGAGTTATTAATACTATCTCTTACCCTTATCCCTAAAGTTTAGGAATATTATCCCTAGAATCTTAAACTTTTAAACTAAGAGATAAAAGGAAGGGAAAATTAGAATAGGTCTATAAATTATTAATTAAAATAAGTTATAATAAAAGAAACCTTATATATCCCCTAGATCCTTTATTTTAATATACTCCTTTTCTTTCTCTTTTATTATTTTAGGAATCTTAATAACTATTTATTAAGTTTGGAATTACGCTGCAGCCCCTTCGCAAAAAGACTATAACAAATTCACCTAGTTCGCAGGTATAATTCGGGAAATACTATATATTCGTATTTTAACCTATACCCTCTATTAGTTAAAGAAAATAATTTAGGAACCCTATACGTTCTTACTACTTATAAGCAAACCCTCTAAATATTACTATATAAAGTCGGACGCGCGCTATACTAGGGCTAATTATATTAGAGCTAAATAGGCTACTAAGGCTCTTATAGTAACGCCCTCGCTAAACCTTCTAGTAAGGTAAAAGCTACTATATAAGATAACTTCTTAACCTAAAAGGTTAACCTTCTAGTAAGGTACTAAAGGTAAATACTACTATATAAGAGGTAACTCCTTAACTAAAGAGGTCTTTCCTAAGAGGTTCTTATAGCTAGAAGTATAAGAAGCTCTACTACTATAAGTAGGGCCTTATACCTCTCCTTCTTCCTTATCCCTTAACTATATTAGTACTAAACCCTATATATAAAAACGCTAAGCCCGCGCGAGGTATACCCTTTAACGCTAATAATATATAAGAGCTCGCTAGAGAGTTTAATATTAATATAATTAATAAACCCCGCTCCTTTTTAAACTACTCTATTATATATAGAGAGTATATTATTAATATAGCCCTTAAGAGGGCTCTTATTAATACCCCTAGAGGGGATACTTGCTATTATATTATAGCTAAGTAAGTAGACTTAGTAGTAGAAGCTAGGTAGGTTATTATATACCCTATAGAGTAGCCCTTCTTTAAGTAGGTCCTCTATACTATTAAGGTAGAAGTAGCCTAGGCCCCTTAGGGCTTAAACGTGAGTAAGTATAGCTTGCGCTGACTGCTTTAATATAGAGAGAGCGTTGCTAACGATAGCATAGCGAAGGCGTTAGCTAACCCGATCGAATAAGAGGATAAAGATAGTAACGACTTCTAGCGGACGAAGCGGTAATAGAGGTAGTATTAGCAGCGTAGGTAGTGCGCAAGAGGAAAAGTCGATAGTTTTATAGTTTAAATAATTAAAAACCACGTTATTATCGATATAAAGTTGAAGATCGTGAGGCTATCTAGTGTTACGATCACGTAACCGAAGGCTATGTATTGTTAGGAGGCGCGGATTTAGAAGGTCTATTGCACTTAAGCAGGTAAAATCACTATGCAGTAGCTAGAGGCTATAACTAGTTATTATCTAGCTTTTAAAGCCTTAATTATATTCTCTAAATTTTTTAAATACTACTTTAATTATATTACTAAGTATAATAAATCCTCCTCTTCTTCCTAATTACTTTCCCTAGGTACTATAGGTTCCTCCTCCTCTTCCTTAGGTATATAATTATTATACTCTTTATTCCCTAGTACTAGGAAGACTTTTACTAGGTTTCTTTCTAAATTAGATCTATAAATATTTAAATTACTTAGTTCCTAATACCCTTTAGGAGCTTAAATAAATTTATAAAGTTAATTTCTACTAAATATCTTTCTTATAACCTTATTACCTACTAATATTACTAATTAATATAATAGAGCTTTTAGAGCTTATAAAAAGATATAGAAGGGGCCTTGCTATTAGTAGTTAAGTGTTTTAATAAATAACTTATTAATAGAGCCCTTAATATTAAATACTAGTACTAAATTACCTACTTCTAGCCTCTCTTTCCTTATAGTCCTCTTATATTAACTATTATAATATTCTATAGTCTTCTTATATTAATTATTAATTATCTTTTTAGCTTATTTTCTATCCTTATTAAGTTATAAGAAAGCTTATAGACGTATTTAAACCTCCTCTTCTTTTATTATTACTAAATCCTAATTAAAAACCCTCTAGATTTATATTAGGGTCTTAATAGGAGTAATAGGCTTAAACCTATATAATAGGTAGAAAGGGCTAAAGCTAGTTAAAGTATAAACGCTTAATTAGTCTGCGAATAGGGTAGTAGGAAGGTATAGCTAAGGGTTAGTATCTCTCTATCCTCTAGTTTATATTAATAATATATAAGTAATTAGCTAATAACTAGTCTTAACTATACTATTAGCCCTTAGGTTATAAGTAGATATTACTTTCCTCCTTATTTTATATTTCTTATTAAATTTAATAATAGCGTCCTTATTCTCTAGTTCTCTATTAATAATAAGTTTACTATATAGTTTATAGTAGTAGATAATCTCTTCTTAGATAAACTTAGCGATCTTAGCTAAAGTTACTCTCTTAAGCTAGTAGGCTTTAGGCTATCTTATTAGTAGATCCCTTACTTTTATAAGGTACTACTTACCTACTCTCTATATATTTAATAATATCCTAGTAAAGGGTAATCCCTTTAGAGAGCTATAAGTCCTTATATTATCTATATATTAAGCTCTCCTCTTTTAGTAATTAGAGTAACTTTTTAAGGATTTGCTAATCTCTATATATATATTAGCCTAGATATAGCAATTAGATAGTCTTCTAGCTATAGCTTACTTACCTTAATAACTACTCTCTTTATAAGCCTTTATAATTAGTTTCTTCTACTACTTAGGATTATTAATAACTCGTTATAGTATTAGCTTTTAATTTATTAGTCTAGTAAAAAGTAGGTAGTTATAAATATAATAATCTAATACTCTAGTCTTAAAGTTATAATACCTTATTAGTTAAATTCCTAGAGGGTATCTCTATATTATTAAATAATAAGCGATTTATTAAGAGTATACTAAATAGGTCTAAAGATTATTAAGAAGTAAGTCTAGGATATTTATTATATTACTAATAACCTCTATATTTCTTACTAGGACCTCCTCTATTTATTACTTATTACTATAGCGTTAAGCTTAATTAAAAAAGGAACTAGCTTCTATATCTATAAAGAAGATCTATAAATCGATCTAAGAGTTAATCTCCCCCTTAGCTTCTTTATTAATAATATTAGAAAGTCCCCGGGGTTTTTATAATAAGCTATCTATGATTATATTCTAAGTATTATAAATATATTTTACTTTAAAATTAAATATTTAAATCTATTTAATCTAGTAAATAATAAAGGCTCCTAGGAGGTTTATAGCTACTCTATTAAGTTATATAACTAATATCTAAGTATTTATCTCTAAGATAAAGTATTATCTATATAAATAATTATATAACCTTTTTAAAGCCTTTAGAATACTATATAATTCCTTCTTCTTAGCGTTATATAATAGCTCTAATCCTAACTAAGTACTACTCTTAAAGCGAGAGACTATACGCTAGTTATTAATAAATTATCCTAGGACTCTACTCTATCCTATATTACTAGCGTTAACTATAAGGTAGATATCTCCTATTTTAGGGCTATAGTCTATAGTAATAAGGATTAGGGCCCTTATAAGTATTACTTTTAAGGTATTTATAGCTATCTATTACTTCTCCTCTTAGCTAAATAAGGTATCCTTCTTAAGTAAGTTAGTAAGTAGCTTTATAATAGTAGAGTAGTCCTTTACCTAGGATCTATAGAACGTTATAATCCTAAAAAAAGCCCTTAACTCTATTAAATTAGTATAAGTAGCTTATTTATAAATCTTAACTATCTTCGCTTCCTCTAGACGACGCCTATTAGTATTATAAATATAGCTAATAATTCTTACTACTTCCTAGGCTTACTATAACTTAATTATTACTATTATATACTCTACTAGCTCTAAATTAACTAAGACTTTATTAACGTTTTATAAGTATTTTAAAATAAATCTATAAATCCCTAGATAAGACTTAATCTCTTCTTTATTATATTGCAAAGTTAGTCCTTTAATAGTAATATTATTAAGGAAGGCTTTATAGTAGCTAGGGATAAGGTTATATAGGATTCTAATTATAACTTATATAAACTAAGTAACTAAGTTTATTACTCCTTAAGGTAATATATATATCTATAGTAGTCTAATAGGTAATATAAATATTATTAAGTCTCTACTTATAGGGTCTAATAGGACTTAGTTATATCCTAAGAAGAAGTCTAGTAGTAATAATAGTTAATATATAGCGAAGTCTTCTAAAAATTCGTCCGCTAAAGGGGGTAGTACTACGTCTCGTATTATAACTATATTTATCTTAGTTATTAAGTTAATAACCCTTATCTTACTATCTTTCTTTTATATAAGGAAGAATAGATTATAATAAGCTATATAACTTTACTTAAGGATTCCCTTCTTTAGTCTATCCTTTAGAATTATAATAATATCCTACTCTAGTCTTCTTAATATTAGGATTCCTTTTACTTACTATACCTTATATAATACTATTTAAATTATTTATAGAGATATAATAAAAGGGTCTATAGAGCTATAATACTTAAATTCCTAAGCTAAAGCCTTCTCTCTTATAATAAGAATAGTTAAAAGGAGCTTCTTTTCTTTAGGCTATAGATAATTAATAGTCTTAAGGATAGCTTCTTATTAAGCTCTTATAAGCCTTATTCCTTACTTAATAATTAAAAACTTTAGTATAACTAGGCTTATAAATAGGGCGTTAGGATCTAGGATTATATTTTTCTTAGCCTTTACCTACGCCTTTAATTTCTACTCTAGGTCTCTATCTAGGGTTAAACTATCTAATATAGTGTTATTAATAGGTTAAATCTTCTTATCTTTTATCTTATATATTATATTAATATCTTCTATTAGTAATATAAGTATTATTAGTATAGGTTTATAATTATTATAGGAGAAAGTAATATCTATAGCTATAATAACTTTAATATCTTTCTAATATACTAACTTATACTTCCTCCTAGGTACTTTTTTCTTTAATATTCTTTTCTTAGGTCTATAAATATAGTATTAATAATTAATACTATAGCTATTATATCTTACTATATACCTTATACTTATAATCGCTTTATAGATCTTATTAAGCTTAGGGGTAACTTTATTATAGATTATAGTTTATAGGATTTTATTAAAAATCAGTCTAAACTCTTTAAAAATAGTAATAACTTCCTTATCTAGATCTAATTATTATTTAATTTTATCTAATAGGTTATAAGAGCTTTTAAAAGCTTATTAAATCGCTTTAATATCCTAGCGTATCCTTATACTCCTTAGTATTATATCTAGCTCTTTCTTATTCTTAGTATTATTAACTTACTAATTATCTCTTATAAAGTCTAAGCTTATTATTATATTAGGTTTATTAGTAGTAGCCTCTATTTCCCCTCTTCTATAAGAAATAAGAGAGTATATTAATACTAAGAAGAAATAAAGTAGTCTATCTTAGTAATAATTTCTAGGAACTAAGTAATTAAGTCTCTTATATAAAATAATAGCAGGATATTAATCTTATTATTCCTAGACTAAAGGACTCTAATAATCTAGTTTTATATATAATCTAGCGTTATTTAAGTCTTTAAGATAAAGAGAGCTCCTAATACTAGGTCCTTATTATAAGTATTTTTAGGGAAAATAAAAAAGCTAATATCCTAAATCTAATTACTACTAATATAAACGTTATCTATAATTATACTTATAAACTAGGTCCTCCGCTCTCTATTAGTAATCCTGCGGATCCCTATATTTATCTTAACTATATCGCTCTATAAGCCTAGGCGCTTAATATAACTTTTATTAATAAAGTTAATAGTAGAGCTACTATTAATAATCCCCCTAATTAATATATTCGCAGGGCTATAAAGGGTAATAGTAATCTACTAATAGGTTATAATAAAGTCTAAGATAGTAATATATCTTAGTAGTAGAAGTAATACTAAATCCTAATCTTCTATTATAATACCTATCTTAAAGATAGGATTAATTATATAGTAGTTAAATTAAATTACCTTAGTTTATAAATCCTTAGGTAAGTCTATAGAAATAGTAGCTAAAGTTACTTAGCCTTTAGAATAGTTCTTATTATTATTCTATTAATCTATTTATTCCTATAGCTCCTTATTACTCTCTCCTATCTTATTAAATTAATCTAGAAGTATAATATTAGTAGGAATAAAGACCTCTTATGCCTTTAAGTTATATCTATCCTTATACTTAGTAATTATAGCTTTAGTAGCGTTATAGACCGTTCTATCCTAATTAAGCTAGTTCTAATAAAGGAAGGTAATACGGTCCACGTAGTAGGCGAAAAATATAAGTGAAAATTCTCTGAATTTCGAAGGTTTTTTCCTTAAAGGCGATAAGCCCTTTTATAAGGATTAACACGTTTAGGTATATTTAATACGTTAAATATATTAGATACCCTTAAGCGGGATAACTACGCTAAGCGCGTTTAGTATTAATTACTTATATAAGAAGAAAAAGGCGTTAACTATAATATATAGTATAAAATTTAATTTATACCTCCTATCGTAGTAATATATTAGTAAGTAGAGCTATATTATTATATATAAGTAACTATATATAACCTTATTTCCTTTCTATTCTATACGTTTTATTATATCCTACTTTAGGTTAAAGGAGTCTTAGGCGTAGTATTAGCTATCTTTAAGAGGTTAGAGTAATCCTTATTCTCGTTATTAATAATCTCTTTAGCTATAACTAGGAGTTAGTTAATACTAATACTATAAGTAGTAGCTAGTTAGATATTATCCTCGTATTACTCTAGGAATAGGTAGCGAGATTTATTACTAACCTTAGGGTATACCTTAGTAATACTATTATCTTTAATTATAGTAATTAAGGTAGCGAGGGAGGCGATATTAGTATAAAAGCCTTAAAGGTTAGTAGTATATTTATACTAAAAGTTAGCTATATTTATAGCCTTAGGGTTATTAAGGTCTAAGAGAGTATAGATAGCGCTCGAGTAATTACTATTAACTATAGCTTAACTAATATAAGTATTATCCTTAGTATATATACTAGGAAACTCGTATTATAGTATTTACTTAATAATAAAGAATAGTAATATAGCGCTAAACTCCGGGTTACTTATAATTTATTTAGTTATAAATAAGTTAAGGGCGCGGATATATATATATAAACTAAGGATAATTAAGCTATTCTAGATAAGTACGTATAGGGTAAGGCGTTTAGCGTAATAGGTAATAATAAGGTTAGTAGTATTAAAGAAATAGAGGCGCTAAAGGTATATATTAATTACCTCCTAAGTAGTTAGGAACTTTATATAGGAATAAGTAAGGTAATAGAGGCTAGCGATATAAGTATAGGATTACTAGTTTATAATAACGATCTTCTTAATACTAGTAGTAGTATTAGGTATCTTAGCGGAGCTAGGCGTATTAATAATATTAAAGGGGCTAATATTAGAGGAAGGATTAATATTAGGGCGATCCTCTAGGCTAGTAGCTAATACTATATACTTAGTAGATAACCTAGTAGTAAGGTATTATTCTAGGCTAAGGAAGCCTAGGCTCTCTTATATTAGTCCCTAGGGAATAGTTGCTATAATAAGCTTAAACTTATTAGTAGCTAACTTAATAAATTAGCCTAGGTTAAGGGTAATAGCACTATTATTAGTAATATAACCCTCGGAGAGCGCTATAGTTAGGGTAATCTAGGTCTCCTTATATCTATTAAGTAGTATAAAGATATAGCTAATACGTTTACTATAGGCTTATATTCCCTTAATAGCCTTAATAATATCTATTATATTAGGGGTACTAATACTAGTAGCTTGCTTCTTAGGAGTAGCTATCTTATTAGTTTTATTTTAAGTAATAGGAGTTAATCTAGTGCTAGTTATAATAATATTAGTTAATAGTTAAGGTTTAATATATTTAGTAGTATTAGTAGCTTAGTTAAGTTAGCTAATATTAAGGGATAGTTTAGGCTAATTAGCGTTAATAGTTTTATTAGCTTAATTATATTTAGTAGTAATAGGTTTATTATCTCCGCTTAAGGCTTCTCTAGAATTAATAGAAATAGATATACTAGCGATATTAGTAGTATAGTATAGGTTATATTTAAGGGAGTTCTATATAGTATTATAGAGGGATAGCTACTTAAGGTTTAAGATAGTATTAGGGAATTAGTAGTAGAACTTAATTTAGTTTATAAATAGTAGTTAAATAACTAAGTAAGTATTAATACCTAGGTAAATAACGAATAGGGTGCTAGAAATATTATAACTAGTTTTATAATATTAGGTCTCTTAGTTAAGGGCGTGCTTAAAGATTTCTTAGTTATAAATATAATATCTAGGCTTATTATAAGGGATCTTAATATTAAGTAGGTAGTAATAAATATAGTTAAGGGTAATATACTTAGCGTCTTTACGTTTAGAGCGTTATCTATTTATAATAAAGTAATACCTAGGTATATATAATATAGATTACTCTAGTAGCGCTAAGCGCGTAATAATATAAAGCGTTAGTAAGATTCCTTAACGTCTAGATAAGGATAATAGTAATAAAGGGAGATATATAAGTATAATAATAGTATAGTAACGGGGTTAAAAGTATTAATACTCTTTAGTGAAATATATATATAGAGGGAAAAATATACTTAATACTAGTATGGTGGCGTTCGCAGCACCTTGCTAGAAGGTCGACCTTTTGGGTTAAGGAGTCATCTCGTATAGTAGCTTTCACCTTCAGCACCTTGCTCGAAGGTCGACCTTTTGGGTTAAGGAGTCATCTCGTATAGTAGCTTTGCTATGAGAGCCTTAGTAGCCCGTTCGGCTCCGATATAATCGGCCCTGGTATAGCGCGCGTCCGACTCTATAATATTTAGAGGGTTTGCTTGCGAGTAGTAGGAATATATAGGGTTCTTATATTATTTTCCTTAACTAGTAGAGGGTATAGGTTAAAATACCTATATAGTGTTTCCCGAATTATACCTGCGAACTGGGTGAATTTATTGTAGTCTTTTTGCGAAGGGGCTGCGGCGTAATTCCAAGCTCAATACTTAATACTAAGCAGGTAAAGGTAGTAGTAATAACTAGTAGGGTTACCTAGTAATATAAATTTGTTTTATATATATATACTTAAGCGCTAATTTTTCTTATTAATTAAGGGAGAGTAGGGATTAACCTTCTAGCGAGGAGGGTAGTTATATTTATAAAGGTTCTTATAGTACTAAGGGTAGAAGGAGTTTAAGAGGGAAGGTATAATAAGTATAGTTATCTTTACTAATAGGATAGATATAAATATCGCTATTATTAGGGTAAAGTTCTTAGACGCGCTAAGCGCGCTAAATGTCTTTATTTTATAATAAGGCCTTAGTTATAATACTCTTTATAGTTTACTTATCTATTTAAGGCGCTTTAAGTAGCGCGTTCCTTATTTATAATATATATCATATTATTCTACTAGGTTCTTACGAGGCCTTCCTCTTAAGCGCCTTAGTAGTCTTTTACTAGGCTCTAATACTAGTTTAATACTGTGATGGGCGCAGTGGTGGGGCTACCCACCTTGCGCGCAGTAGGAAAGCTGGGATTATATAAGCCTGCGCGTATATCTACGCCTGCGCGCGCGCGCGCCCTTAGAGTAGTTCTTCCCTAATATAACACACAACGTATCACGCTCTTTTTATTAGGGTCCCTTTTTGCGTAGCCATAGTTATTATATCCTATCTCAATAGTGCCCAGAGGCGGATCCGTTCTTTTCAGACGCCCTCAAAGGCGTCTCAGAGAGTAGCTATCCTCGTTAAGAGATCCTAAAAGAACTAGATGCCATAGCGGTTAGGGTGACTGTGGCTAGCTATATCGTCGCTCGCTCTTTTTATTAAGGCTACGTGTTCAAGTCTCCCTTATTTCCCTTCTTTTTTTACGATCGCGCGCGCCCATAATTAACCGCTTAATTACGCCCTTAATTGCGACCGTTATTACGCCTTATTACGCGCCCACTTTCGCACTATTTGCAGCGCCGCCAATACGCCATTTTGGGCCAATTGCTGCAGTTATTATTACGCTCTTTTTGCGCCCGCCGCCGCCCACCACGCCCACCGCGCCCACTGCTGCCGCCACCTGCCGCCACCTGCCGCTACTTGCCGCCACCTGCCGCTACCTGTCGCCACCTGCTGAAGCCTGCTGAAGCCCACCCTCTGCAGGGCCGAAAAGATCCGACTATTGCGCCCACTACCACCCGCCACTACCGCCGCCACGTAGACCTACCTGACGAAGAAGGTCTGCACCGCACTATACGCTATATTACTACGCACTCGCTATAAAGGGTATAAGTTATAGGGAGGACCTATAGTATAGGGGTATAAGTCTATACGCTATTATAGTTACTATTATAGAGGTTATGGGTTTAACTCTAGATTCTTTTTTTTTCTTATAGAGCCCTTTTTTTTAGCTTCTATATTCCTAGCTTTAGGGAGGATTATAATAGGCGTAGTAGTAGGGCTACCCACCTTGCGCGTAGTAGGACAGCTAGGATTATATAAGCCTGCGCGTATATATACGCCCGCGCGCGCGCGCGCCCTTAGAGTAGTTCTTCCCGGAATATAACATATAACGTATCACGCTCTTTTTATTAGGGTCCCTTTTTGCGTAGCCACAGTTATCTTGTCCCATCTCAATACCTTATTAGATAGGTCTTTAAGCTTATACTTATCTATAGAGCTATTTTATCTCTTATTCCTTACTTTTAAATATAGTAATAAGTTTATCTATATTTATAATATCTTTATCTATCTAAATAGTATATATTAGTAGGTAACCTTTCTATTTAACTAGATATTATACCTTTCCTCGCATAAGGGTTTACTTCTTAAGAATACTTTTAATCTTAAAATACTTATATACTTTAAGCTAATAAATATTATTATCTTCCTTAATATTAACTAGGCCTCGGTAGTTATCTTAATAGTTAAATAAGTTACTACTAGGGGCTAGTACTAGTATAAGTTAAATATTAGATATAACTAGGTAAATATTTATATTAAGTAGAATATTAAGGCGGTATACTAACTTATTAACGTATTTAAGGACCTTAAATAGAATATGCTAGTAGCTATACTTTAGGTTTAGTTATCCTAGTAGATAATATCCTAATCCTATCTTAAGGTATACCTAGTCGCTTAGCTTAAAAGTAATAAAATAACATTTTTTATTATACTATTCCTTTATATATAGCTAGGCTACTATAATTAAAATTTTTACTTCCTCCTAGAAGATTTTATAGTTTATTTTAAGGTTAGTATTACCTAAGATATTTAACGTATTATTAGTGTTTTTACTATATAGGATTTAGTTTAGTAAATAACTAATAACTTATAAGTAGGCGTTATTAAGGTTATATTAAAGGCTTAGTAGTAATATTACTTAGTTATTATTAATAAGGTTAAGAAAGTAATAAATAGCTAGTTTAATAGTTTGATTTTTACGTTCTAAAATACTATTAGTTTATAGATAATATACTATTAAGAATCTTAATTTAGTATATAATTTAGCCTATAGTTCAGTCTAAAACTTTAAAAGGAACTTTTAGTTATAATTAGATATAATAGCTTTTAGTATTCCCTAGTTATTATACTAGAGGTTATAAAGAAGGAGGTATCCCTAGATCTTAGTAGTATATATTAAGTAACCTAGGATAAGAAGAGTTACTTTAGAGAACTTATTAGTTATAATAAATACTATATTAAGAAGTAGGAAGTTCTCTACTTTATAGCCTAAATACCTAAAAGGTATTTCGGGAAGTCTAATAATAAAGTCTATAGTAATTATATAGAAGGGAATAGCTAGTATTAATATTAGCTATATTGCGCTAAGTAGTAGTTAACGTTCTATATTTATAGTTCTATATTATAGGTAGTTAGCTATATAATTATTAACTTATCGTTTAAGACGTGGTATATAAAAGTATTTCTTAATAGCTCTCTACGTCCGTTCCTTACTAAAGTAATAGTAGTTATTATAAGCTTTTTTAATAAGAAGCGTTACTAACTCTTTTAGGATATAGAGCCTTTATTTATTAGTATAGGGGTTAATATAGTAAAGAAGACTATTATATATAACGAAGTTAAGGTCTATATTATCTGCCTTTTTATAGAGTATCTTATA
>JAVHLU010002941.1:0-14508 GCA_036785755.1 Colletotrichum ledebouriae
CAATAGGCTTTTAGAGATAATATCTTAATAAAGGTAAGCTATATATATTATATATACCTTAAGGGGGGATATAAGATATTATGTAGATATCTCATAAAACCCTATATAAAAAAGACCTATAAAATATATAAGAAGTAATAATACTTAGGAATATACTATATAATATAGCATAGTATAGTATAGTACTAATAATACTAGCTATACTATAGGTAGAAAGGTCTAGAAAGTCCTAGAAAGCCTTATCTTTAATATACATTCTAGCTAGAACTAAAGGGATTTAAGCTATAACCTTAATATATAACTAAGCCTAAATAGGCTAAATATATATATAATATATTACATAAGCTATTATATAAGGGATTACGTAATAGAACCCTCTAGAAGGCTTAAGATGAGTATAAATAACCCTCCTTTCCTCCTAGCTAGCTACTTACTAGTTAGTAAGCTAAATAAAGACTTCTTTTAATACCCCTATTATTACCTAAGCTACCTAGGTGATTACGTTATACGATTACATAACCTAAGAGGAGGCCTTATAAAGCTTAAAGATAGTCTTCAATAATAAGGGCCTCGCGCTATATTCTAAGGGTTTATCTACCAAAGTCTAGTTATAACTTACTTTACCTAACCTTAATTAAGGTATAAATATACTAATAAGTATTACAGGCTACGCCCGGGTTAAGCCTACCTAGGCTTCTACCCAGGCTTACCGCCTTAGGGAGCTACCTAGGGCTTACCTAGGGCTTACCTAGTTATTCCTTATAAACTAGCGAAATCTCTACTAGAGAGGAAAACTTCCCCTTTTCCTCTTTAGCTTAAATAAATAGTATTATAATAACCTCTTATTAAATAGACTTAGGTCTAACCCCTTATATATTTAAGCTTATTATTATAATAATAATAATATATTAAGCGCTACTCCCTACTAGTTAGTAAGATAATTAATAGTAATATAATTAAAACTTAAGATAAGCTATTATAAGCTAATTTAGTAGTAGTAATAGAGTCCCTCTAGTAATATTTATAAGAGGTTAAGTAGGGGAATAGCTAATATATAGCTATATAGACCCCTATAAGTACTATTAGTAAGGTATTAGTAATATCTAGTATAATATACTAGAAGCTACTACCCCTACTCTTAAAACTTTTAAGTAAATAGAAGGAATATATTACTTAGATATAATAAGTAAGGTATAAGATTACTATAAATAAGGTATTCTATATTATAGATATAGAGGTATAATACTTTATTAACTCTTCCTTAGATATTATACCCTAGTAAGTAACTTCTATTTTTTATAAAGCTAGGGGGGGTAAGGGAAAATATAACCCTAAGGACTTTATAGCTTATCTAAACTAGATATATAAGGACCTAAATATCTAATTATAAGCTATAGCTTAACTATAAACCCTCTAGTAAAAAGAGAATAAATCCCTAGTAACCTTCTATTAAGATTTAAGTAGATACTAACTAATATAAGTAATATAAACTAGCCTAGTTAAGTCTAGATCTTACTTCTAGAGGCTTCTCTTACCCCTAGGCTAAGGGATTAGCTAATTATTATTAACCTATTAGCTAATTATAATAGCTAGCTCTTAAAGGTCTAGAGTATTATATAGAAAGTAGAGCGCTAAAAGGTCTCTAGTAACTACCTAGTAACTTATTAAAAACTTATTACTAAGGATACTAAAGGGGATATTTATATAACTAGAGCTATATATCTCTTATAAGTTAAGGAGGTAAGATATTATAATTATTAAAACTCTAGGTCCTCCTTAGGTACCTCCCTAGTATAATACTAATAGCTTTAGAAGGGTATAAGGGACCCCTATATCTATTATACTTATAGAGCTAGAGGTTATATTACTTAGCGCTACTCTAATAAAGAAGATTAGCTACCTAGGGTTATAAAAGTAAGGACTTTAAAAGAAGAACTAGTATATTATAAGGTTATAAATAACTAATAAGTAGTAGCTTACTCCTTAGAAGAAAATAAGGAGTTAGAGAAAGACTAACTTTAGAGTAAAATTAAGCCCTAGAGCTAATTAAAAAGGAGATATTAAGTTAAGAAGAATATAAATAGAAATAACTAGCTAATAATAAGCTTATTATTATTTTAGTTAGAGTTAATAGAGGATATCTAGCTTATACCCTAGTAAATACTAGGAGTAATACTTATATAATAATTAACCTTTCCCTAGCTTAATACCTTTACTTTCTATATATTAAGAAGAGATACTAACTTATAAGGGGGTATATACTTAGCGGATTATTACTCAATAACGCGCTAGATATAATAGTATTTAACTTAGAAATAAGTAGTTATACTTAATATATCTTTATATATATAGTTAATAGCCTAGACCTTAATATCCTCTTAGAGCGCCCTTAGATAGAATAGAACTAGGTTATTTATAATACTATAGCTTATTAAGCATACTATAGGAGGGGATAAGTTAAGCTATACCTAAAGGATTAAGAAGAAACGCCCCTTCCAAATGAAATAAGGGCTATAAGGTTCCTTAATATACCCTTATTCTCTATAATCTACTAATACCTAGCGAGATAATAGGGTAAGTACTAGGAAGGTATTATAGAGGTTCTAATATAAGCTATTAGCTTAGCTAATATTAAGAAAGCCTTAAACTTAAAACTAAAAGAGGATTAATAATACTATTTATTAAGCTAGGTTTTAAAGGAGTTTCCTAACTTATTTAACCCTAATAAGGCTTACTTATTACCCCCTAGGTAACTAGGAGTAGATTATTAAATTAATCTTATACTAGGACTAAATAAAAGGGATCTATTACTCTTTTAGAGCCCCCTCTATAATATATTAAGAGAAGAGCTACTAGTATTAAAAAAGACCTTATAAGACCTCCTAGATAAAGGGTTTATTAAAGCTAGTAGCTTACTTATTAAGGTATTAATACTCTTTATAAGAAGGCTAGGGGGAGGAATTTACTTTTATATTAACTATAGGGCTCTTAATATAATATCTAAGAAAGATTACTACCCCTTCTTATTAATCTCTAAGATATTATATTAAGTAAGTATAGCTAAGTAATATATTAAGCTATATATAGTAATACCTTTTTATAAGTTAAGAGTAGTAGAGGAGTATTAAGAGAGAACTATATTTTATACTTAATATAAGTTATTTTAATAAGTAGTTTACTTATTTAACTTAACTAGTACCCTTACTAGCTTCTAATAGTATATTAATAATACCTTATAGGACTTCTTTAATAACCTTATTACTACTTATATAAATAATATATTAATTTACTCTAATAAAATAAAAAAAGACTATAAGAAGGAGGTCTAGGAGGTCCTCTAGAGGCTAGTAGATATAGGGCTAAACCTTAACCCTATAAAGTATAAGTTCTTAGTTAAGAGGGTTAAGTATATAGGGTTTATAGTAATAATAAGAGAGAGTCTTTCTTATAACCCTAAGAAACTCTAAGTAATTACTAAGTAATTACCCCCTACCTCCTTAAAAGGGGGTCTAGAGCTTCTTAGGGTTTATAAACTATTATAATATATTTATATTAGAATATAGGGATATTATTAGCCTACTTATACTACTTATTAAGAAGAATATAATATTTTAATAGGGAGATAACTAAGA
Source organism: Colletotrichum ledebouriae (assembly GCA_036785755.1). Classification (NCBI taxonomy): domain Eukaryota; kingdom Fungi; phylum Ascomycota; class Sordariomycetes; order Glomerellales; family Glomerellaceae; genus Colletotrichum; species Colletotrichum ledebouriae. Next base: position 3,633 of record JAVHLU010002941.1, read on the forward strand.
ATAAGCCTTTTTATAACTTAAATAGCTTTTTAATACTTCGCTAGTACTTTATTAGTTTAACCTAGAAGATAAGATTATTATTAAAACTAACTATTTAGGATTTATATTAAGAGGAGTACTCTTATAAGTTAATCTAGAGGGTACTTAGTATCCTATAGCGTTCTACTTATAAAAGCTCTTACTTATAGAGTATAACTACCTTATTTATAATAAGTAGCTCCTAGTAATTCTTTCTTACTTATATATATAGAGAGCGGAGCTATATAATATAACTACTTTCAAGGTACTAACTAATTACTAAGAGCTTAAATATAGCACCTTATAGAGCGCTAGAGCTAGTAGGTAGAGGAGCTATCCTAGTATAACTTTATTATTAAATACTACTCTAATAAGAAAGTAGTAGCCCCTAATACCCTCTCTTAGAGAGAATAAGATATACTATAAGGGTAGGATAATAAGTAGAAATAGGGGAGGGTTTTATAGCTAATACTAAACCACGCCTACCCCTATAAGGACCTTATAGCTAGCCCCCTAGTAAGGAGAAGTTAGAAGGGCTATATTAATATCCTAGATATTATAATCTTTAATAGTAACCTTAAACTATAGATACTATAGCTAGAAACTATAAAGAAGGATATAATATATAAAGCTATATATTATATAGTTACTTATTAGCTTTAGAGCTTCCTACTAGATATTAAGGCTAAGGTTTAAATTAGTAAGTATAATATTAATAATTAGAAAAGGCTAATATTTAGAGGGAGGCTATAGGTACCTAGCGGGGAAGATAATAATAACTTACTAAGCAAGCTCTATATAAAGATTATTTAATAGAGCTATAACTTAAGTATAACTACCTACCTAGGCTATAATAGTATACTAGAAATAATAAGCTAGTAGTTCTACTAGCTAGGATAATTATAAATAGTATAGAGATTTATAAGGAACTATAATATCTATAGAGGGATATATATCTAGAGGTAAGCTAAGAGGGGCTTCCTAAAGCCCCTATTAGTACCTACTTAGTTATATTTAAACCTCTTAATAGACTTTATTATAAACTTACTACTTATAAAGGATAATACTAGCTAATACTTATAGGTTATAATAAATAAGCTAAGTAAGTTAGTAATATTAGAGGAGATAAGTATTATAGAGATAGAAGCTTATACTTACTAGTTCCTTACCTTATACTTCTAGTTCTATAGGTTCCTAAGTAGTATTATTAGTAATTAAGGGTTTAATTAAATAAGCTACTTCTAGGCTAAATTCTACTACTTTATTAGTATAAGGAGGCTATTAAATACTATATACTACTTATAAACTAATAGTAATACTAAGAAGTAGAACTAGGATATATAAGCTATCTTATAGGTATTTATAACCTAGATATAGGATAACTGGGGATAGCTCCTACTTATTACCTAGCTAGTACTTTATAATAGAGTTAGTAATATAACTAGGCTCTTACTATTCTTCTTAGAATATAAGTACTATACTAACCCTATACTTATAATAGATAATATAGTAGAGGAGACCCCCTCTAGGGATATAATAGCTACCCTCTTAGTAATAAGACTATAGGAGGTAGTAGACTTTATTTAAGTAAGTATTATAGCTACTTAATAATATAGCAAGGAGAATATAAACTAGTATAGGATACTTATAGAGGAGTACTAGGTAGGTAATAAGGTTTAGCTTTTAATAATAAACTATAAGAGCCCTAGGCTTAGTAAGAAGCTATTATAGTTATATTATAAATATATTATAGTAAGAGTCCTAAACCTATATATTATTAAGTTAGATATACTTAGTAATATCTACCCGAGGTTTTATATAAACCTCCTCTAGAGAGTACTAAAAGACCCCCTATTTATATAGATAGGGATAGACCCCTAACTACTACTAATTATAGCTAATAATAGCGAATTTAAGTAGTATATAGAGGAGATATATATAGCGCGATAGAAGGTAGTTAGGCGAGGGTAGAGGTATAAGGTCCTAGTTAAGTAGGAAGGGTATATAGAGCCTACCTAGGAGCTTATAGAGGCTATTATAGAGACCGCTATAGTAAATAGGTATAAAGCCCTATATAGGCTAGTTATAGATAATAATAATAACCTAGCCTACGCCTAGGGGGGGACTAGCTAGGAGGGGGGATAGTATTATAGCGACTTCCTATTAAATAAACTCAGGTCTAACCCCTCGCAATAAGTACCTATTCCTACTAGCTACTAGCTAGAGCCCTATTATATATATAGGGGCTATTAATAAGAGCTATATAACTTAAAAAGAGCTATATAAATTAGAAAGAGCTATATAGACCTATATTTATCTAAACTTAGGATAAATTAGCTTAGTTCCTTAAAAGACTAATTAGATTTAAGCTTTTAATATATAAGGGTTTAATAAATAAGAGAGCTTTTTTTTCTTAAGTAGGCCTAGCTTCTTAAAAGGTAAAGATTAACCTTCCTAATAGAAGGCATATATATATTAATCTTATTTATTAACTTATTAAACAACCTAGCTAGCTTAGACCTAATAGGGGATATTTATCCCAAATCCCCCTAAATAGTAATTAGTATAGGAGTTAATACTACTCTTATAATATTAGAATAGGTATTTACTATTAAGAAGTTAGCTTTTTAGAAGTAATCCTAGAACTTTAGCTTTATTAGAGGGGTTTTTAAGATAGTATTAAGGTCCTCTTTCTTAAGATTATTAAAGTTAATATATTTCTATAGTCTTATTAACTTAAGTTTATATTAGGTTTAATCCTATTAGTAGGGCTAATTACTTAAATTATATAATTCTTATAAGAAGCTAGAGGATCTAGAGGTAGTACTAGGATAGGATAATATAGACTTAGCTACGCAACTTTTAGAAAACTCCCTTAGTATATAGACCTATTATAAGAAGACTATAGAGTAGAGCGTAGAAGAGAGGAGCGTAGTAAGTAGGAAGATAGGATAGATATTATTATAATTAGTACCTTAATAACCCTATACCTCGTTTTTTAGTATTTTCTTAGCAAATCTACGCCTAATTTAAATAATCTCTTTTAATTAGATCTATAAATTATTTTATATATCTTTTAAGCTTACTCTTAATATTCTTACTTATTTATAAGTAGAGCTATATTATTTATTATCTTTCTAGTTCCTATTAGTTCTAGCCCTTTCTAATAGTACCTAGAGGCGGATCTATTCTTTTTATATACCCTTAAAGGTATCTTAGAGAGTAGCTATCCTCGTTAATAGATCCTAAAAGAACTAGATATTATAGTAGTTAGGGTAACTATAGCTATATTATCGCTCTTTTTATTAAGGCTATATATTTAAGTCTCCCTTATTTCCCTTCTTTTTATAGTCGCGCGCGCCCGCAATTAACTACTTAATTACACCCTTAATTATAACTCTTATTACGCCTATAATTACGCCTAGTTACGCCGCTTTATTATACCTGTTATTACGCCTTATTACGCACCTACTTTCGCACTACTTGCAGCGCCGCTAATACGCCATTTTAGGCTAATTACTATAGTTATTATTACGCTCTTTTTACGCCCGCCGCCGCCCACTGCGCCCACCGCGCCCACTACTACCGCTACCTGCTGCCACCTGCTAAAGCCTACTAAAGCCTACCCTCCGCAGGGCCTAAAAGATCCGACTATTACGCCTACTACTACCCGCCACTACCGCCGCCACGTAGACCTACCTAACGAAGAAGGTCTATACCGCACTATACGCTATATTACTACGCACTCGCTAGAAAGGGTATAAGTTATAAGGAGGACCTATAGTATAGGGGTATAAGTCTATATACTATTATAATTACTATTATAGAGGTTATAGGTTTAACTCTAGGTTTTATTTTTCCTACGGAGCTCTTTTTTTTAGCTTCTATATTCCTAGCTTTAGGGAGGATTATAATAGGCATAGTAGTAGGGCTACCTACCTTACGCGTAGTAGGAAAGCTAGGATTATATAAGCCTATGCGTATATATACGCCCGCGCGCGCGCCCGCCCTTAGAGTAGTTCTTCCTGAATATAACATATAATATATTACGCTCTTTTTATTAGGGTCCTTCTATTTATATAGCTATAGTTATCCTATCCTATCTTAATAGTACCTAGAGGCGGATTCTTTTGCTCTTTTTAATAGCCTTTATAGGCTTCTTAGAGAGTTAGGTGCCTTCGCCGCGTCTATACGTCCCGCTATTAACATATATATATATATAATTAATCCACTTTAAATATAATAATAACTTAAGAAATTTATAAGTAATAAATAATAATAATATAAGTAATAATAAAAACGCAGTTCGAAGAGAGGAAGATATTTATAGACCTACCTTAGTTCTAAGGGAATAGTAATAGCTATACTTTCTTATAGAATTAAGGTAGGAATAATATAGACCTTAAAATCCTCCCTTTCTCTTTTTTTTTATACTATTAGTAGGTTCTAGCGAGTATATTCCTTTCCTTACCCCCTTATATATTATTATAACTACTATTATTTAACTAGCGAGTTATAGCTAAGATAGCTAAGATAGCTATATAAAATACTAATATAGAGATTAGTAGTCTTACTAAGCTAAGAAGTATAATAAGATTAATTAGATTAGTAACTAGAGACTAATAAACCCCTTATTATTATAGCCCTAAGTACTAAGAGTAATATACTAACTTTAGAGAGATATTAATATAGAGAAGCTATAGATTCTTCTAAGATAAGAGCGTTATTAGGAATACTATTCTATATTAAGTAATAAGACTTAAAATAGATCTATAATAACTTAGAGTAATAAGATCGAGGTCGCTAGACCTTTCCTATATTTATTTAGTTATTTAGTTTATACTATTTCCTTTTTTATTTTATTTAAAGAAAGCTATAATTACTTATTTTATCTTTTTATTTAGAAGATATTATAATAATAACTTTACTTTATTAATTATAATACTCTATTACTTTAACTATATAATATTAACTTTAATATTTATAGACCTATAAGTATTATATCTTCTTCTTTCTTAGCTAACTTAGATACTAGATCCTCTTCTAATAAGGAGAAATAGCCTAAAGAGAGATTTATAAGAGCTTCGTTTAATAAGATATAACTTTATACTATAGGCTAGTAGGAAAGGGCTAGAACCAATAGGAACCAGAAAGATAATAAACAACATAGCTCTACCTATAAATAGGTAAGAATACTAAGAGTAGGCTTAAAAGATATATAGAATAATTTATAGATCTAATTAAAAGAAATTATCTAAATTAGCTAATTTGCTAAGAAAATACTAAAAAACAAGGTATAGGGTTATTAAGATACTAATTATAATTATAATACTACTATCTTTTCCTCTACTATACTCCTCTCCTCTACGCTCTACTCTATAATCTCCCTATAATAGGTCTATATACTAAGGGAGTTTTCTAAAAGTTATATAGCTAAGTCTATCCTATCCTATCCTAATTATTCCCTTAAGACTCTTTATAATATTATAAAAGAGAGTTTTAAAAAAATAAATAAAACTACTTTATAGAAATAGTAAATAAACTTTATTTATAAATCTAATTTATTAATAATATCTTCTAAGTAGGTAATCGTATTATTAAGAAAGTCCCTTAGGTTTAACTATCTTCTATTATAAGTTATATCTTAATAATAGCCTTATTACCTCTTCTTTTTTATTATACTCCTTATCCTACTCTAATCCTTAATATAGCTAAAGCTACCCGCCCTATTATACTAGGTATAAGAGGTTATAATAATACGCTCCCTTAGGCGTATTTTACTTAATCTAATCCTACTAGTTAACCCTCTACTAGATATAGTTTATATATCTATAGTTATATTTATTTAAAAGACTAGGCCTCTTAGGATATAATAATATATCTATAAGTATAGTTCTTAGGCGTAGCTTAATAGTTATACTATAACTTAGTATCTATAAGACCTATAACTAAAGCTAATATCTAAGGTATTTAAGCTTATTATTTAGTATTTTAAATAGAGTAGACCTAGATTATACTAATAATCTATAAATAGGTCGAGGAATATCTACTATAGGAGATAGCGTAATATTATTATTATTTCTAAAGTCTATTATATTATTATCTATAGGTAAAGGAGTAGGAGGGTATAAAAAGAAGAAAGGTACTTTCTTAAAGTCTTCTTAGCTTAATAGGGTATTTTATAAAGCTATACTATTATTAATAGTTAAGTTATAGAACTCTATAGTAATTATAGATATATATTAAGTAACTAAGGGGATTTCAGAGTTAGAGAATAATATACTATTACTTAAGGTTATACTACTAAAACGTAGAGATAGTAATCCTTCTTAAATTAGAGCTCTAGCCTATTTAATATATTAGAGACTATATATAAATCTATCCCTCTATTAAACTAAATTAATTATATAGGTATTAACTAATAGGAGCTTTTAGAGTTATAGAGGGGCTCCTATTAATACGGTCCACGAAGTAGGCGAAAATTATAGGTAAAAACTCCTATGAATTTCAAAGGTTTTTTCCTTAAAAGCGATAAGCCCTTTTATAAGGGTTAATACGTTTAGGTACGTTTAATATATTAAATACGTTAGACGCCCTTAAGCGGGATAACTACGCTAAGCGCGTTTAGTATTAATTACTTATATAAGAAGAAAAAGGCGTTAACTGCGATATATAATATAAAATTTGATTTATACCTCCTATCGTAGTAATATACTAGTAAGTAGAGCTATGCTATTATATATAAGTAACTATATATAACCTTACTTCCTTTCTATTCTATGCGTTTTAATCGCATCCTACTTTAAGCTAAGGGAGTCTTAGGCGTAGTATTAGTTATCTTTAAGAGGTTAGGGTAGTCCTTATCCTCGTTATTAACGATCTCTTTAGTTATAACTAGGAGTTAATTAATACTAATACTATAAGTAGCAGCTAGTTAGATATTATCCTTATATTACTCTAGGAATAGGTAGCGAGATTTATTACTAACCTTAGGGTATATCTTAGTAACGCTATTATCTTTAATTATAGTAATTAAGGTAGCGAGGGAGGTAATATTAGCGCGAAGGCCTCGAAGGTTAGTAGTATATTTATACTAAAAGTTAGCTACGTCTATAGCCTTAGGGTTACTAAGGTCTAAGAGAGCCTAGATAGCGCTTAAGTTATTACTATTAACTATAGCCTAACTAATATAAGTATTATCCTTAGTATATATACTAGGAAACTCGTATTATAGTATCTACTTAATAATAAAGAATAGCAATACGGCGCTAAACTCCGGGTTACTTATAATTTATTTAGTTATAAATAAGTTAAGGGCGCGGATATACGTATATAGACTAAGGATAATTAAGCTATTCTAGATAAGTATATATAGGGTAAGGCGTTTAGCGTAGTAAGTAGCTATAAGGTTAGTAGTGTTAAAGAAATAGAGGCGCTAAAGGTATATATTAATTACCTCTTAAGCAGTTAGGAACTTTATATAGGAATAGGTAAGGCGACGGAGGCTAGCGATATAAGTATAGGATTACTAGTCTATAATAACGATTTTCTTAATACTAATAGTAGCGTTAGACGTCTTAGCGGAGCTAGGCGTATTAATAGTATTAAAGGGGCTAATATTAGAGGAAGGATTAATATTAGGGCGATCCTCTAGGCTAGTAGCTAATACTATATACTTAGTAGAAAACCTAGTAGTAAGGTATTATTCTAGGCTAAGGAAGCCCGGGCTCTCTTATATTAGTCCCTAGGGAATAGTCGCTATAATAAACTTAAACTCGTTAGTAGCTAACTTAATAAATTAGCCTAGGTTAAGGGTAATAGCGCTAGCGTTAGTAATATAACCCTTAGAGAGCGCTATAGTTAGAGCGATCTAGGTCTCCTTATATCTATTAAGTAGTATAGTAATATAGCTAATGCGTTTACCGTGGGCTCGTATTCCCTCGATAGCCTTAATAGTATCCGTTATATTAGGGGTACTAATACTAGTAGCTTACTTCTTAGGAGTAGCTATCTTATTAGTCTTATTCTAAGTAATAGGAGTTAATCTAGTACTAGTTATAATAATATTAGTTAATAGTTAAGGTTTAATATATTTAGCAGCGTTAGTAGCTTAGTTAGGTTAGCTAGTATTAAGGGATAGTTTAGGCTAATTAGCGTTAATAGTCTTATCTACTTAGTTATATTTAGTAGTAATAGGTTTATTATCTCCGCTTAAGGCCTCTCTAGAATTAATAGAAATAGGTATACTAGTAACGTTAGTAATATAATATAGGTTATATTTAAGGGAGTTCTATATAGCGTTATAGAGGGATAGCTACTCGATATTTAAGATAGCGTTAGGGAATTAGTAGTAGAACTTAATTTAGTTTATAGATAGTAGTTAGGTAACTAAGTAAGCGTTAGTACCTAGGTAAATAATAAACGGGGTATTAGAAATATTATAACTAGTTCTATAACGTTAGGTCTCTTAGTTAAGGATATACTTAAAGATTTCTTAGTTATAAATATAGTATCTAGGCTTATTATAAGGGATCTTAACGTTAGGCAGGTAGTAGTAAATATAATTAAGAGTAATATACTTAGCGTCTTCGCATTTAGAGCGTTATCTATTTATAGTAAAGTAATACCTAAGTATATATAATATAGGTTGCTCTAGTAGCGCTAAGTGCGTAATAACGTGGAGTATTAGTAAGATTTCTTAATATCTTAACGAGGATAATAGTAATAAAGGGAGATATATAAGAGTAATAATAGTATAGTAATAGGTTAAAGGTATTAACGCTCTTTAGCGAAATATATATATAGAGGATAAATACGCTTAATACTAAGTAGGCGGAGGTAGTAGTAATAACTAGTAGGGTTACCTAATAATATAAATTTATTTTATATATATATACTTAAGCGCTAATTTTTCTTATTAGTTAAGTAAGAGTATAGGTCGACTATCTAGCGAGGAGGGCGGTTGCGTTTATAAAGGTTCTTATAGTACTAAGGGTAGAAGGAGTTTAAGAGGGAAGGTATAATAGGCGTAGTTATCTTTACTAATAGGATAGGCGCGAATATCACTATTATTAGAGTAAAGTTCTTAGACGCGCTAAGCGTGCTAAACGTCTTTATTTTATAATAAGGCCTTAGTTATAATACTCTTTATAATCTACTTATCTATTTAAGGCGCTTTAAGCAGCGCTTTCCTTATTTATAATATATATTATATTATTCCCCTAGGTTCTTATTAGGCCTTCCTCTTAAGCGCCTTAATAGTCTTTTACTAGGCTCTAATACTAGTTTAATACCCTATTAGATAAGTCTTTAAGCTTATACTTATCTATAGAGCTATTCTATCTCTTATTCCTTACTTTTAAATATAGTAATAAGTTTATCTATATTTATAATATCTTTATCTATCTAAATAGTATATATTAGCGGGTAACCTTTTTATTTAACTAGATATTATACCTTTCCTCGCGCGAGGGTTCGTTTCTTAAGAATGCTTTTAATCTCGAAATACTTATATACTTTAAGCTAATAAATATTATTATCTTCCTTAATATTAACTAGGCTTTAGTAGTTATCTTAGCGGTTAAATAGGTTACTACTAGGGGCTAGAGCTAGTATAAGTTAGATAATAGATATAACTAGGTAAATATTTATATTAGGTAGAATATCGAGGTAGTATACTAACTTACTAACGCGTTTAAGGACCTTAAATAGAATATGCTAGTAGCTATACTTTAGGTTTAGTTATCCTAGTAGATAATATCCTAATCCTATTTTAAGGTATACCTAGTTGCTTAGCTTAAAAGTAATAAAACGATATTTTTATTATACCGTTCCTTTATATATAGCTAGGCTACTATAATTAAAATTTTTACTTCCTCCTAGAGGATTTTATAGTTTATTTTAGGGTTAGTATTACCTAAGATATTTAACGCGTTATTAGTATTTTTACTATATAGGATTTAGTTTAGTAAATAACTAATAACTTATAAGTAGGCGTTATTAAGGTTATATTAAAGGCTTAGTAGTAATATTACCTAGTTATTATTAATAAGGTTAAGAAAGTAACGAATAGCTAGTTTAATAGTTTAATTTTTATATTCTAAAATACCGTCGGTTTGCGGATAATATATAGTTAAGAATCTTAATTTAGTATATAATTCCGCCTATAGTACGGTCTAAAACCTTAAAAGGAACTTTTAGTTATAATTAGATATAATAGCTTTTAGTATCCCCTAGTTACTATACTAGAGGTTATATAGAAGGAGGTATCCCTAGATCTTAGTAGTATACGTTAAGTAACCTAGGATAAGGAGCATAGCTTTAGAGAACTTATTAGTTATAATAAGTATTATATTAAGAAGTAGAAAGTTCTCTACTTCGTAGCCTAAATACTATAAAGGTATTTTAGGAAGTCTAATAATAAAGTCTATAGCGATTATATAGAAGGCGATAGCTAGTATTAATATTAGCTATATCGCGCTAAGTAGTAGTTAATATTTTATATTTATTATTCTATATTAGGGGTAGTTAGCTATATAATTATTAACTTATTATTTAAGATATAGTATATAAAAGTGTTTATTAATAGCTCTCCACGTCCGTTCCTTACTAAAGTAATAGTAGTTATTATAAGCTTCCTCGATAAGAGGCGTTACTAACTCTTTTAGAATATAGAGCCTTTATTTATTAGTATAGGGGTTAATATAATAAAGAAGATTATTATATATAACGAAGTTAAGGTCTATATTATCTACCTTTTTATAGAGTATTTTATATACTCTACTCTAGGACTTAGAGTTAGTATATAATTAGATAAGCTTAGCCTTAAAGTCGTTATTAAGAGATACTTCTATTATAA
>JAVHLU010002942.1:0-14494 GCA_036785755.1 Colletotrichum ledebouriae
CCCCCTATATATATTATATAAATATATCTAGAAACCCTATTTTCCTACCTTAATTTATAATATAAAGCCCTAAGTAGTCTGTGATTTCTATAAAGTTAAACTCTAGAGGTAGCTCTATTAAAAAGGGTAATAAGAGTATATAAACCTAGCTTTAGAGTAATATTCCTAGGCCTATTAATAGTATTTATTATAAAGGAGCGAGAAGTTAAACTTAGCTATAGGTATAATTATAATATCTACTAGAATTTAGAACTATAGGATCTCCTTAATACTATTAAACTTTTTACTCCTCCTTATCTTATTAGTATATTTAATTCTATACTTATAGCGCTTCTAAATACTTAGATTATTATATAAGTAACTCTCTTAAGTTTTATAAAAGAAGTAGTTAGTATAAGAAGTACCTAGTATAGAGATATATTTAAAGTATAGTTTATAGATATAAACGCTAGTTATAGGGTTCCTAGTAATATAAGCTTGCTTTTTATAGTAAATATAGGGTATTATATTATAACTACCTTAGGATTAAATAAATAAGCTATATATAGCTACTATATACTAAAAGACCTTTATCTCCTATAAGCTAGTAAGGAAAGTAGTAGAGGTATAGATAAAGACTTAATAGTAGAAGTCTCTAGACCCCTTAGTTACCTTAAATATTTATTTAAAGTCCTATTTACTAAGATAAGCTTTTTAAAACGCTAGCCTTATTACTCTAGTAGTTTTATTAGAGAATATCTATAGTATAAAGGCTACTTCTAAGTATTTATTACTAGGGATATTAAGCTAATACTAAGTAAGGCTCGTAGCTACCTAAGAATTATAATTATTAGCTAGAAGGTATAAGGATAATAATAAGAAGGGAAGGAATACCTAAAGTTAGTTATTAGAGTACTAGATAAAAGGAGGTATATTATTTTTCTTTATTTTAAGTATAGGGATATTAGGACTAAGGACCTAAAGGGTTATTACTAATAGGAGATAATAAGGGCGAGGTTATCTAGTATTTTTAACGCTTAAAATAAGGAAGTTATAATTAGCTATAATAAGAAGATATAATTTATAGATATAAGAGAGGAAGTATAAAAGAGTTTAATAAAGATTAGAATAGCTAGGTAAAGGTAGTTACTTTAAGAGGAGAAGTTAATAATAGAGGATAGAGGAGGATATTTATTTAATTTATAACTACGCCACTTATTTTAATAGCTATTACTAACTATTATTTCCTTTATTCTTTCCCTATATATAACTACTCTAATTTATTAGTCTATTTATTATAGGTTTTTTATCCTAAGTTTAATTTACTTTATTAAAGCTAAGGAGGGTAAGGGAGGAGAGTTAATTATTCTTTCTATAAGCTACTAATAAATTACTATATTATTAAACTAATTAGTAGCTATAAAAATATACTCCTAATCCCTTAAACCCTCTAGTCTCCTCTCTCTTATATATATATTATTTGCTTTTAAGCTTAATTTATCTATTAAATATATAATATTAATTGCTATACTATAGCTCCTTTTTTCTTTAGATATTACTTTTACTTAGCTTTTTCTAATTTATAAATTACTTATACTTACCCCTTATTAACTTTTCCCCTAATATATTAAGTTCGGAATTACGCCGCAGCCCCTTTGCAAAAAGACTATAATAAATTCACCTAGTTCGCAAGTATAATTTAGGAAATATTATATAGGTATTTTAACCTATACCCTCTACTAGCTAAGGAAAATAATATAGGAACCCTGATACGGTCCACGTAGTGGGCGAAAAATATAAGTGAAAGTTCTATGAATTTAGAAGGTTTTCTCCTTAAAGGCAATAAGCCCTTTTATCAGGGTTAATATATTTAGGTATGTTTAACGCATTAAATGCGTTAGACGCCCTTAAGCGGGATAACCGCGCTAAGTATGTTTAGTATTAATTACTTATATAAGAAGAGAAAGGTATTAACTATAATACGTAGTATAAAATTTGATTTATACCTCTTATTATAATAATATACTAATAAGTAGAGCTATGCTATTATATATAAATAACTATATATAACCTTGCTTCCTTTCTATTCTATATATTTCATTATATCCTACTATAGGCTAAGGGAGTCTTAGGCGTAGTATTAGCTATCTTTAAGAGGTCGGGGTAGTCCTTATCCTCGTTATGAATAATCTCTATAGCTATAGCTAGGAGTTAGTTAATACTAACGCTATAAGTAATAACTAGTTAGGTATTATCCTTATATTACTCTAGGAATAGGTAGTAAGATTTATTACTAACCTTAGGGTATAACTTAGTAACGCTATTATCTTTAATTATAGCGATTAAGGTAGCGAGGGAGGTAATATTAGCGTAAAAGCCTTAAAGGTTTATAGCGTATTTATACTAAAAGTTAGCTATATCCGTAGCTTTAGGGTTATTAAGGTCTAAAAGAGTATAAATAGCGCTCGAGTTATTACTATTAACTATAGCCTAACTAACGTAAGCGTTATCCTTAGTATATATACTAGGAAACTCGTATTATAATATCTAATTAATAATAAAGAATACCAATATAGCACTAAACTCTAGGTTAATTATAATTTATTTAGTTATAAATAAGTTAAGGGCGCGGATATATATATATAGACTGAGGATAATTAAGCCGTTCTAGATAAGTATATATAGGGTAAGGCGTTTAGTATAATAGGTAGTAATAAGGTTAGTTATATTAAAGAAATAGAGGCGCTAAAGGTATATATTAATTACCTCCTAAGTAGTTAGGAACTTTATATAGGAATAGGTAAGGTAATAGAGGCTAGTAATATAAGTACGGGATTACTAGTTAGTAATAATAATCTTCTTAATACTAGTAGTAGCGTTAGGCGTCTGAGTAGCGCTAGGTATATTAATAGTATTAAAAGGGCTAATATTAGAGGAAGGGTTAATATTAGGGCGATTATCTAGGCTAGCGACTAATGCTATATACTTAGTAGATAACCTAGTAGCGAGGTATTATTTAGGGCTAAGGAAGCCTAGGCTCTCTTATATTAATCCCTAGGGGATAGTTACTATAATAAACTTAAACTTATTAGTAGCTAACTTAATAAATTAGCCTAGGTTAAGAGTAATAGCGCTAGTATTAGTAATATAACCCTTAGAGAGCGCTATAATTAGGGCGATCTAGGTTTCCTTATATCTATTAAGTAGTATAGAGATATAGCTAATACGTTTACTATAGGCTTATATTCCCTTAATAGCCTTAATAATATCTATTATATTAGGGGTACTAGTACTAGTAGCTTACTTCTTAGGAGTAGCTATCTTATTACTCTTATTCTAAGTAATAGGAGTTAATTTAGTGCTAGTTATAATAATATTAGTTAATAGTCGAGGTTTAGTATATTTAGTAATATTAATAGCTTAGTTAGGTTAGCTAGTATTAAGGGATTATTTAGGCTAAGTAGTATTAATAGGTTTATTAGCTTAATTATATTTAGTAGTAATAGGTTTATTATCTCTACTTAAGGCTTCTCTAGAATTAATAGAAATAGGTATATTAGCGATATTAGTAGTATAATATAGGTTATATTTAAGGGAGTTTTATATAATATTATAGAGGGATAGCTACTTAAGGTTTAAGATAGTATTAAGAAATTAGTAATAGAACTTAATTTAGTTTATAGATAATAGTTAAGTAACTAAGTAAACGTTAGTACCTAGGTAAATAATAAATAGGGTATTAGAAATATTATAACTAGTTCTATAATATTAGGTCTCTTAGTTAAGGGCGCGCTTAAAGATTTCTTAGTTATAAATATAATATCTAGGCTTACTATAAGGGATCTTAATATTAGGCAGGTAGTAGCGAATATAGTTAAGGGTAATATATTTAGCGTCTTTACGTTTAGAGCGTTATCTATTTATAGTAAAGTAATAACTAGGTATATATAATATAGGTTACTCTAGTAGCGCTAAGCGTATAATAATATAGAGTATTAGTAAGGTTCCTCGACGTCTAGAAGAGGATAATAGTAATAAAGGGAGAAATATAAGTATAATAATAATAAAGTAGCGGGGTTAAAAGTATTAACGCTCTTCTATAAAATATATATATAGAGGGAAAAGTATACTTAATACTAAGCAGGCGAAGGTAGCGGTAATAACTAGTAGGGTTGCCTAGTAATATAAATTTATTATATATATATATACTTAAGCGCTAATTCTTCTTATTAGTTAAATAAGAGTAGGGATTAACCTTCTAGCGAGGAGGGTAGTTATATTTATAAAGGTTCTTATAATACTAAGGGTAGAAGGAGTCTAAGAGGGAAGGCGTAATAGATATAGTTATCTTCGCTAATAAGATAGATACGAATATCGCTATTATTAGGGTAAAGTCCTTAGATATACTAAGCGCGCTAAACGTCTTTGATTTATAATAAGGCCTTAGTTATAATACTCTTTATAATCTACTTATTTATCTAAAGCGCTTTAAGTAGCGTATTTCTTATTTATAATATATATTATATTATTTTACTAGGTTCTTATAAGGCTTTCCTCTTAAGCGCCTTAGTAGTCTTTTACTAGGCTCTAATACTAGTTTAATACCCTATTAGATAAGTCTTTAAGCTTATACTTATCTATAGAGCTATTCTATTTCTTATTCCTTACTTTTAAACGTAGTAATAAGTTCGTTTATATTTATAGCGTCTTTATTTATCTAAATAATATATATTAGTAAGTAACCTTTCTATTTAACTAGATATTATACTTTTCCTCGCGCGAGGGTTTATTTCTTAAGAATACTTTTAATCTTAAAATACTTATATACTTTAAGCTAACGAATATTATTATCTTCCTTAATATTAACTAGGCCTCGGTAGTTATCTTAATAGTTAAATAGGTTACTACTAGGGGCTAGTACTAGTATAAGTTAGATAATAGATATAACTAGGTAAATATTTATCTTAGGTAGAATATCGAGGTAGTATACTAACTTACTAACACGTTTAAGGACCTTAAATAGAATATACTAGTAGCTATACTTTAGGTTTAGCTATCCTAGTAGATAATATCCTAATCCTATCTTAAGGTATACCTAGTCTCTTAGCTTAAAGGTAATAAAATAATATTTTTTATTAAACCGTTCCTTTATATATAGCTAGGCTACTATAATTAAAAGTTTCGCTTCCTCTTAGAAGATTTCGTAGTTTATTTTAGGATTACTATTACCTAAGATATTTAATATATTATTAGTATTCTTACTATATAGGATTTAGTTTGGTAAATAACTAATAACCTATAAGTAGGCGTTATTAAGGTTATATTAAAGGCTTAGTAGTAATATTACCTAGTTATTATTAATAAGGTTAAAAAAGTAACGAATAGCTAGTTTAATAGTTTAGTTTTCATATTCTAAAATACTATTTGTTTATAGATAATATACTATTAAGAATCTTAATTTAGTATATAATGTAGCCTATAGTGCGGTCTAAAACTTTAATAGGAACTTCTAGTTGCGATTAGATATAATTGCTTTTAGTATTCCCTAGTTATTATATTAGAGGTCATAAAGAAGGAGGTATCCCTAGGTCTTAGTAGTATATATTAAGTGCTCTAGGATAAGAAGTATTACTTTAGAGAACTTATTATTTATAGTAAGTACTATATCGAGAAGTAGGAAGTTTTCTACTTTATAGCTTAAATACTATTAAGGTATTTTAGGAAGTTTAACGATAGAACCTATAGTAATTATATAGAATAGAATAGCTAGCGTTAATATTAGCTATATCGCGCTAAGTAGTAGTTAATATTCTATATTTATTATTCTATATTATAGGTAGTTAGCTATATACTAGTTAACTTATCGTTTAAGATATAGTATATAAAAGTATTTATTAATAGCTTTCCACGTTCGTTCCTTACTAAAGTAATAGTAGTTATTATAAGCTTCTTTAATAAGCAGCGTTACTAACTCTTTTAGAACGCAGAGCCTTTATTTATTAATATAAGGGTTAACGTAGTAAAGAAGACTATTATATATAACAAAGTTAAGGTCTATATTATCTGCCTTTTTATAGAGGATTTTATATACTCTACTCTAGGACTTAGAGTTAGTATATAATTAAATAAGCTTAGTCTTAAAGTTATTATTAAGAGATACCTCTATTATAAGGTTAATACCTATTAGTATATTATCCTATATCTTATCGAGTTCCCTAATATCTTTAATAGGGGTTTCTATTAAAAGTAGGTATAATAACGCGTCTGCTATGATATTTAACGTTCTAGGGATATAATAATATACTAGGGAGAACTAGCTAAGATATTCTAATAATAATATAAGTTATAAGTTAGACCTCGTTTTATCCTCTAATTATAGCGATATTTATTTAATAATATTACACGTTATTAAACAGTTAGTAAGTACTATTATAGGGTCTCGTCTTAATAAACGTAGTATTAGCTAATACTTCTTTACTACTTATACTAAGTAAGTAACTTCGAGTTTAGTAAGCTAATACTTCTATTTAGCTTAGTTAAGGGCCTTACTAATATAGGCAATTAGATATATATTAGTACGCTTAATAGGGTCGTAAGGTTTCTATTTAATATTATTAGCTAGCTAGAAGATTAGCGCGGAGTATTTATATTCTTTTAATAAGTTAAGCTATATAAGTAACTACGTATTAGGGTTATTATAAAATAAGGCGCTATCCGCTATTAAATTATCCTTAATATTATTAAAGCTAGCTACTTCTTCTAGTATAGATTTAAAACTTATCTTTTAATAGAAGAGCTTTCTTATAGTGCCTTTATCCTTCCCTTAAGCTTAGGCTTAGGTAAGTAATATAGTTTTATGCTATTAGAGCGGTTAAATATAATAACTATAGTATAGTATTATATATTATAGAAAACTAGTTATACCTATCTAGTATTTAAGCTAGTAGAGGTTATAAGGGTACTTAATCTTCTTAATAGTATTAATATAGTCTTAAGTATTTAATAGTCTAAAGGCGTTAATAATAAAGCTAAGTAGCTTAATAGGAGGATATCTAATAAATAACTTCTTCGCTAAAAGTAAGAGTCTAATATCTATAAAGAGTTTAAGAATCGTATTGAGGTACTTAAGGTAAGTATTAAGGTCCTTTAAGGTAATAATAATATTATTAATAAACGCATAAGTATATTCCTTATATAGTTATAGGAGTCTATCTATAACGCATTAAGCATAAGCAGGTGAATTATAGAATCCTATAAGTACTACCTTTAAGCGTTCTTATCCCTAGTAGCTAACTATAGTAAATCGATCTCGATATTCCTTCTTAATAAGAAATTAATAGAAAAAGGATCGAGCGTTAACTATAGTAATCTATAGTTTACTACGAAGGCGTTTAATAACGTCTTATTATAATAGTATAGGGTATATATTAGGAATTATAGCTTTATTAAGAATATATAGGTCTATAATTATCTAACCTTTATACTTATTATTTATAATTCGCTATATAGTAAATATAGGGGCTCTAAATAGTATAGGTCTAGAGTTACCCTATTCTATATAGTTTTAAGCATAGAGCTCGTTTAAAGTTTTATTAATAAGTTTCTTATCTTCTTTACTAATAGGATAAGGTTATTATCTAATATTTATATTCTACTATCTTTTAATAAGTTTAACCTTAAGGTATTAATCTTTTAGAAGGTTAATTAGTCCTTAGTCCTTTTAGATAGCGGGGAAACGCGAGATAACCTCTTTAAGGTGTTAAATAGCTTTAGTATCTTAGTTATAAATATATATACCTTCCTTAGTAATAACTACTAGTAAGTTTTTAGGCTTAGTTATACCTATCTTACTATTTAAGTTAATATTCCCCTTATAGATATCTCTGCTATTTAGCGTTATATTATTATTTATTATACTATAGTTAGCGAGCGCTTCCTTACTAGTTAGGTTAGAGATTTCTACTTATTTATTAACTAATAGTTCTAGTAGCTAAGCAAGTATTATAAGCTTATAATCTAAAAGGCTAAAAATAGCGTAATATATTAAATCCTTATATAATAATATTAAAAAGGCTATTTATAGTTAATTATAAGTCTTTAGCTTAAGGTATCTATTAGACTTAAAGGGCGCTAGGGTTCTAAGCTTAATACCTCGTTTAATTTTTAATAGGTAAGGAGCGTTATTAATAATAGGAATAAATAGTAAATTACCTATATATATATATATATACACCCTTTATGCTTTAGGCTAAATAGAAGGGACTCTATTTTACTAATAGTATATTAATTTAAATAGCAGAGCGATCGTACGGCGCGATAGTTATATTTCTTATAGTATATATATTATAAACTTTTAAAGGGACTTTTAAATAGATCTAAGAGGGAATTCGAATATTATCGCAGGATATAATCCGGATATATAATTCTAAGTTTAGGACGTCGAGCCCGTTAGGTATATTAAAGTCTTATCCTATAAGTAGACTAGTATCTAAATATAGGATAAGCTATATACCTATATAGAGCTTAGTAGTTATTATCTAACTATTAGGTCGTTATCCTTATATAAGAATTATAAAGGTTACCTAGGTAATAGTCTTAAGGCTTCCTACGCCTTAGAGCTTAAATACCTTAGGTTCTCTCGAGAGGGTGCGGAACTATTATAAGCAGGCTTCGCTTATAATTAAGCAGTCTATGCTAGTATTAACGCAGACTATAATTAGTAATCTATTATAATAGCCTTAGACAATAACCTTAGCGTATATATAATAGTATAAATATATAACTATATATTATTATAGCTTAATAGGACTAATAAGCGTTATATTTAGCTAAGGGGATAGAAGGGTCTAATACGAGAAGATATACTCGAAGTTAGTATATAGCTTAGCGTTATAAAAGCAGGTTCTATAAGAATAGATTCTAGGATCCTTAAGGAGCGAATTTTAGATTAAGTTAATATTAAAAATAGGGTACTTATCCTTATATCTAGGGATATAACCTAGAGGGTATTTATAGTAATAAGCGGGTTAAGTAACTAGGTTAATATACTCGGGATCGTCTTCCTATTGCTCTTAGTTATCCTTATTATTAATACTAATAACTAAGTCTTCTTTATATAAATCTAAACCCTCGCTAGCCTTAATATACTAGATATAGTTAAAGTCGCCCTTATTTAATAAAGCATATACTTCCTCCTCTACTTACTTATAACTAGCCCCCTTTATTATATAAGCTAAAGGGTAACTAGGTAGTTAAGGACGCTAAACGCGTTAACTAGGCTATTCGTATTAGTATTTAGGCCTTTATTATTAGTTAAACCGAACTTCCTTACGAGTAGAGCTTAATGAGGGTTTAGTAGTAATATTAGTAGCTTGCTTTATAGGTCTTAATAGTAATATACTAGGTATAGTCCCCTTTAGGTTTATATAGTATAGGTAACGAGTAGTAGTAGTATAGCCTACCTTCGAGGTCTCTTTTAGCGATATTCGCGTTATTATAATTCCTATATAGGTTATCTTAATAGATAGTAAAGCTAATACTCGCTAGGATCCTTTAGTAACTATTTAATACTAGCTAGGGATTATCTTCTATAGGCTTATAATAAACTTATCGCAGTTCGTATTACTAGTTAGCTAAGGAATACTAATAACTAGTTCTATATCTATCTTATTATAAGTAATAATTAGTACCTTAGATTTACTCTCTTTAGTATCCTTATATAGTTAAGTAACCTTAGTTATCTAGTATTAAATATCGCGTTAATTATATATATTATATTGAGTTCGGAATTACGCCGCAGCCCCTTCGCAAAAAGACTATAACAAATTCACCTAGTTTATAAGTATAATTCGGGAAATACTATATAGGTATTTTAACCTATACCCTCTACTAGTTAAGGAAAATAATATAAGAACCCTATATATTCCTATTACTTGCAAGCAAACCCTCTAAATATTACTATATAAAGTTAGATACGCGCTATACTAGGGCTAATTATATTAGAGCTAAACGGGTTACTAAGGCTCTCGTGGCCTAGAAACGCCCTCGCTAAACCTTCTAGCAAGGTACTACGAAAGCTACTATATAAGATAACTCCTTAACCTAAAAGGTCGACCTTCTAGTAAGGTGCTATAAACGCTACTATATAAGAGGTAACTCCTTAACTAAAGAGGTCTTTCCTAAGAGGTTCTTATAGCTAGAAGCATAAGAAGCTCTGCTATAAGTAGGGCCTTATATCTCTCCCTCTTCCTTATCCTTATCCCTATAACCTATAATAAATCCTTAACTATATTAGTACTAGACCCTATATATAAATATGCTAAGCCTAAGCGAGGCACGCCTTTTAATATAAATAATATAGAGGGGGTCGCTAGAGAGTTTAGCCTCGATATAATTAATAAAACCCGCTCCTTTATTAACTACTCTACTATATATAGAGAGCATATTATTAATATAGCCCTTAAGAGGGCTTACTTTAATACCCCTATAGGGGACTTTATAAGGCGCGATAATATTAGAGCTAAGTAAGTAAATTTAGTAATAGAGGTTTAGTAGGTTATTATATACCCTATATAGTAGCCCTTTTTTAAGCAGGTCCTCTATATTACTAAGGTAGAGGTAGCCTAGGTAGCCTAGGCGAATATTAGTAAGTACGGCTTGCGCTAACTGCTTTAATATAGAGAGAGCATTACTAACGACAGCATAGCTATAAAGGCGTTAGCTAACCCAATTAAACAAGAGGACTACTAGCAGACGAAGCAGTAATAGAGGCGGTATTTAATAGCGGCGCGGGTAGTGCGCGAGAGGAAAAGTCGATAGTTTCGTAGTCTATTAAATAATTAAAAACTACGTTATTATTAATATAAAGTTAAAGATCGTGAGGCTATCTAGTATAATTAGTATATATAAGTATAGCTATAGTTAGGAAAGTTATAATCACGTAACTAAAGGCTATATATTATTAGGAGGCGCGGAGTTAGAAGGTCTATTGCACTTAAGCAGGTAAAATCACTATGTAGTGGCTAGAGGCCTTATATATATTATATAGAGTATACCTCTCCTTAGTTAAACGTGCTTTAGTAATTTTATATAGCAAATAAAAATATTTAAGTAATAACTCTTTCTACTAGTCTAATCTATAATTAGGGTCCTTGAGTTCTACTTTCTTATTAAGTATTAGATTAGTATAATACTAGTCCGAGGTATACCTTAGTAAGGATTAATATAGGTTAAGGGTAGCTATAGCTAGGTTCCTATTATCTAGCTTAACGTAGCTATTGATAGTATTAATAAAATAATATATATTTTAGTAGAAAGTCCTTAAGCTATGATTAATATATATATTATTAACTTTGTTATTATATAGAATTAGATTAAATAACCTAATTATATTAGTTTTAAATCGAGGAGTACTATACCTAGGCTTTATAATTAATATACTAATTATTACTTATATTACCCCTTCTTTATCTATAGAGAGAAGAAATATAGGAAAGTTATAGCTAACTAAGAACCTATTAGGGTTAGATAATAGTTTAATAATATCTCTTAGCCTAGCTAGTAATTAAGGGTATTAATTACTTTAGTTATTACTACTACTATAGCTAGGGCTACCTCCTCTACTATTTTAGCCCTTAGGGTTACTATTATTACCTCTATTACTAGGATCTCTAAGTAATATAAGTAGTAATAATAATAGAGGAGCGTCCTCTATATATTTAATATCTTAATTATATCCTTTACTTTTATTAAGGTTTATTAGTCTAGCTTCTAGTTCCTAGGCGCCTATCTTATTATATTATTTACCCTAGCTATAAATACTAGGGTAACTCTATAAGTTACTTAGCTTAAGTATAAGAGAGCTACTTATTCCTTTTCCTTAGGTTAAGAATAAAGTACTTAATATAATTTTACTTTCTTTAAATAATATATAGAATATATTTATACTTAGCTCTAGTAATAATATAGTAGTTATATCCTTTAATATAAGTTTAAGAAGTAAGAGTTATAAAGTATTTATAAAACTTCGTTTAAATTTATAATATTCCTCTAGAGTTAATAGGAGTATTAAGAAAGCTTTAGGGATTATTATTATATTAAGTTTAGATATAGGTTTTAGAATATCTAGCTTATTTATTACTTTAGCTCTTAGGGTCTTATAGCCTCCCCTCTCTTTATTCTCTTAAAAAGGGAGCGTTAGGTCTAGAGTTTAGCCTTATTTAGTCTCTATCTTAATATATTAATTATAATAAGGATGATTAAGGTAATACTACTAATTAATAGTATTAGTAAATAGTTATAGGTTAGTTATCTATACTTATAAGACTTTACTTTAAACGCGTCGAGCGGTTTTATATACTTCTCTATATAGTATTAACTTTTAAATACATCTATAGTAATTTATTAAACGTTATTTAAAGTTCTTATAAGTAATAGCTATAAAACTTATTTTTATAGCTAACTTAAGAAGGGTATACTTAGTTTAAGTAAGTAGTATATAGAACTTATTAAGGTATTACTTAAGTATTATTATAAAGTTTATAATAGTTAAATAGTTAATAGGTTCTAGGAGGTTAGACTTAAGACCTTTTTTAACCTTATAATTAGAAAGTAGCTTATAAGGTATTATTATTAGAGAGGTTTATTATCTCTTTAGGATATTCCTTAGCTAAGGAAATCTTTAACATTTAATATCTCTTAGGGATATCTCTTAGTAAAGGGAAATAATAAAAAGTTAATATCTCTTATTAATATTTCTTAGTTAAAGGAAAGAGGGAGTTTAGAAGCTTTTAATAATATATAATACCTATAAGTATTAATTACTAAGGTACTACTTTATATAAACTTAATAGGGTTAGCTATTTATATAGTTAAGTACCCTCTTTAATTATAAGGGATATCCTTAGTTATAAGGGGATATAGCTAACTATTAAGGTCGTACTACTAATTAATATAGTCTATATAATAGGTAAAGAATATAAGTAAAAGTTCTATAAATTTAGAAGGTTTTCTCCTTAAAGGCGATAAGCCTTTTTATAAGGGTTAATATATTTAGGTAAATTTAACGCGTTAAACGCGTTGGACGCCCTTGAGCGGGATAACCGCGCTGAGCGCGTTCGGTATTAAACCCTATACGTTCCTACTACTTATAAGCAAACCCTCTAAATATTATAAAGTCGGACGCGCGCCGCACTAGGGCTAATTATATTAGAGCTGAACGGGCTACTAAGGCTCTCGTAGTAAAGCTACTATATAAGATAACTTCTTAACCTAAAAGGTCGACCTTCTAGTAAGGTACTAAAGGTGCTATAAAAGCTACTATATAAAATAACTCCTTAACCTAAAAGGTTAACCTTCTAGTAAGGTACTAAAAGTAAATACTACTATATAAGAGGTAACTCCTTAACTAAAGAGGTCTTTCCTAAGAGGTTCTTATAGCTAGAAGTATAAGAAGCTCTATAAGTAGGGCTTTATACCTCTCCCTCTTCCTTATCCTTATCCCTTAACTATATTAATACTAGACCTTCTATATAAAAACGCTAAGCTTGCACGAGGTATACCCTTTAATATTAATAATATATAAGAGCTTACTAGAGAGTTTAGTATTAATATAATTAAGAAAACCTGCTCTTTCTTTAACTACTCTAGTATTAGAAAGGGCTAGAACTAATAGGAACTAGAAAGATAATAAATAACATAGCTCTACCTATAAATAGGTAAGAATACTAGGAGTAGGCTTAAAAGATATATAGAGTAATTCGCAGATCTAATCTAAAGAGATCGTCTCTATTAGGCGCTAATTCGCTAAGAAATTACTAAAAAACGAGGTATAGGGTTATTAAGATACTAATAGTAATAATAATAATACTCTCCTCCCCTTTACTACGCTCCTCTCCTCTATAATCTACTCTATAGTTTCTCTATAATAGGTCCGTGCGCTAAGGGAGTTTTCTAAAAGTTATATAGCTAAGTCTATCCTATCCTATACTAATTATCCCCTTAAGACTCTTTATAATATTATAAAAGAGAGCCTTAAAAAATAAATAAAACTACTTTATAGAAATAGTAAATAAACTCTATTTATAGATCTAATTTATTAATAATATCTTCTAAGCAAGGGATCTTATTATTAAGAAGGTCCCTTAGGTTTAACTATCTTCTACTATAAGTTATATCTTAATAATAGCCTTATTACCTCTTCCTTTTTATTATACTCCTTATCCTACTCTAATCCTTAATATAGCTAAAACTAGCCGCCCTATTACGCTAGGTATAAGAAGTTATAATAATATACTCCCTTAGGCGTATTCCACTTAATCTAATCCTACTAGTTAACCCTCTACTAGACGTAGTCCGTATAGCTATAGTTATACTTATTTAAAGGAATAGGCCTCTTAGGATATAATAGTATATCTATAAGTATAGTTCTTAGGTATAGCTTAATAGTTATACTATAACTCGGCGTCTATAAGACCTATAACTAAAGCTAATATCTAAGGTATTTAAGCTTATTATC
>JAVHLU010002943.1:0-14492 GCA_036785755.1 Colletotrichum ledebouriae
CTTCTCTATATTAATATCTCTCTAAAGTTAGCACGTCGCTCTTAGCACTTAGGGCTATAATAATAAGGGGTTTATTAGTCTCTAGTTACTAATCTAGTTAATCTCGCTATACTTATTAGCTTAATAACACTACTAATCTCTATATTAGTATTATATATAGCTATCTTAGCTATATTAGCTATAACTCGCTAGTTAAATAATAGTAGTTATAATAATATATAAGGGAGTAAGGAAAGGAATATACTTGCTAGAACCTACTAATAGTATAAGAAAAAGAGAAAGGGAGGATTTCAGGGTCTATATCGTTCTTACCTTAATTCTATAAGAAAGTATAGCTATTACTATTCCCTTAGAACTAAGGTAAGTCTATAAATATCTTCCTCTCCTCGAACTACGTTTTTATTATTATTTATATTATTATTATTTATTACTTATAAATTTCTTAAGTTATTATCGCATTTAAAGTAGGTTAATTATATATATATATATATTAATAGTAGGGACGTACGGACGTAGCGAAGGCACCTAACTCTCTAAGAAGCCTATAAAAGCTATTAAAAAGAGTAAAAGAATCCGCCTCTAGGTATTATTAGAAAGGGCTAGAACTAAAGGGAACTAGAAAAATAATAAATAATATAGCTCTATTTATAAATAGGTAAGAATATTAAGAGTAGGCCTAAAAGATATATAGAATAATTCGCAGATCTAATTAAAAGAGATTATCTAAATCGGGCGCGGATTTGCTAAGAAATCACTAAAAAACGAGGTATAGGGTTATTAAGGTACTAATAGTAATAATAATATTAATACTCTCTTCTTATCCGCTACGCTCCTCTCTCCTACGCTCTACTCTATAGTCTTCCTATAACGGGTCCGTGCGCTAAGGGAGTCTTCCGAAGGTCGCGTAGCCAAGTCTATCTTATCCTATCCTAGTATTCTATAAGCATGTCGTTTATATACTATTAGTATATTACTAGGCTATTATAGAGCCCGAAGGGTAGAACCTTATATTTATAAGAGCTATAGCAGGTATAGAATATTATTAAGTCCTCTAAGTCGGGGTGAATATAGATTTAGTAAAACGCCTAGTAGATATCGATCTTTATAAATAACCTAGCTTAGCTAATTTAACTTAGCGTTTTATTAATTAAGAGTAGTAGGTATTAGTCCTTCTTAGTAAATCTATTAAGCTTTTAAAAGTTAATATAAAACCTTAAGTATTTATTAGCTTTTTAAACGAATAGTATTAGGGATATAAATAGAGCGTTACCTAGTATTATAAAGCCCTTTTTTAAGTTCTTAAGGAGATATTATTAAATAGCCTCGAGTTCTAGTAAGAATTACTTATATAATAGGTAGAAAGTTAGCTACTCTTTTATACTAAGCTTTAGTTTAATCTAATAATTATAAGAGTAGTAGAGAGGTAAGGCGTTACTAGCTATCTTACTAAAGTAATCCCTCTAGCCCTAAAGATAGGGGGGGAGTCTCTCTTTAACTAGTTATTAATTTTTAGCTTTATTAACCTCTAGTAGGCTAACGCTTCTTTCTTTTTCCTCTCGCTTATCTATAATTATTAAATTGAGTTTATATAGCAATATAAAGCCTAATTTAATATTAGTACGTCTTAGGTTCCTCTTAAACCCTATAGTATTAATAAGCGCTATATTAAGATTCCTCCTTACTTACTAGGCCTTAAGGGTAAGGGGTTTAGGCTTCTAACGCTATATAGGCTAGGTCTAATCCGTAGTTAATACTCCTTTTAATGCTATATCTATCTTCTATAAGTTATTATTATATCCTAAGTCCCTAGGCGCGCTGCTTTATTATAGAATTTTTATAAGGGCTTTTATCTTACTTACTATAGCTTTCTAAGCGTTATATAGCTATTCCTTAGCTTTAAATATAGCTTAATAGTATTTAGCGTCAAGTTAATACTCTATATTAATTTTAATAGGTTAGAAGAGGTCCTTAGCGTTTTATATAATTATTCAGGGGAGGTCCTAGGCTATAGGGGTATTACTTAGCTAGTATAAGCGCTAATAGCGTATATCTACGCTAATATTATAATAATTAAACTATAAGTAGCTAAGGATAAGGTTATATCTCCCTATATTAAGTTAGAAAAGGGGTATTTATATTAATTCTTAGTAGTCTACTTATATATAAGTTATCTATACCTTAGGTATAATATCTAATAGCTCTCTATTAAAACTAGTAGCTAGGATAGGGTGCTATAGCTTATTATATTTAGTATAGTAAAAATCCCTTAATAAGGGGGTTATATAAGTATTTATAAAAGTATAGCTATTTGCTCTAGTATTAAAAAGAGCCTTAAGGCGAATATTATATCTATTATAAACTAGGACTAACTCTTTCTCTAGTAGTTTATTACTAATTAGTTATTATAAGTTAATAGATATTATTACTAATTACTAATCTCTTTAGGTCTCTCCTAGTAGGGAGTCTATTTTCGCTAGGGGCTCTAGTTTTCTACTAGCTCTAAGTTACTACTAGTAGCTTTAATAGGCTTAGTAATACTTATAATAGCTCTAACCCTCTTATAGGGGTAATCCCGCGAGGTATAGCTAGTATTACTATAAATAAAGCAGGCGCCCTAGTTATAGAGCTTTTTATATAAAGCCTCAGGGATATAGCCCTAGTTAATATAGGCTTAAGTATAAGGGTTCCCTCTACTAGAGGGTTTAACGCGGGCTGCTAGGGCGGGGCCTTATATAGCGGTTTAGTTAGCTAAATAGGTATTAGGAGGCGCTATAATATAAGCTATAATATAGACCTAGGTAGTATAATCCTAGAAGTTAAGGGTATTATTTATATAATAAATAGAGTACTAGTTCTAAAGGGAAGTAAGTAGCTTCTTATAGAACTTCTAGCGCTACTAAGATTCTAGGAGCTTAGCTTTATAAGTAAGTTTAATAGAACTTACTCGCTTAACTTAAATATCTTTAAATAAGATAATAAGGGTATTAAGCTTTATCTAAGCCTTATTATACTAAACTAGGTTTATAAAAATACCCTTTAGCTCTTTAATAAGCTATTTTACTATAGTAATTTAAGGGGGGTTACTTAAGAGGAGAGGGGATAGAATATTATAAGTAGTTCCTCTAAGGCGCGAGAGTATATACTTAAAGTATTAGGATTTATTATAATACTCCCTATTATTAAAGCGTATCTTAATATAAAAAAGCTAGGTATTAAACTTTAGGTACTTAGGATTAATACCCTTAGTACTTATAAAAATAGGGACTTTAGGTATCTTAATAAGGTAGGTATTACTATAGCTAGTAGTTAATATAAGTAAGCTAGAGCGGACCTAACTCTCGAGGTGCGTTATTTAGTTAAGGATCGCTTAAAGCATAGTGCTATAGTTATTAGAAAGAGGGCTTATAGGGGGGGGCGTAGTAGTTATATTATATTTAAAGCGCTAAAGCAGGGCTTTATTAGTATTCCTTCCCTTATTACGCTCCTCTATAATAGTAGTAGCGTTATATTAAGCCTAATTATACTCCTCTTAGTAACGCTTAAGTATAGCGGATTACTTAGTATTATTAATAGTAGCGTAGGTATTCTCTAAGCGCTCCTAGAGCTCTTAACTTTTATATTCTAGGTATAGAGCTATATTATATAGCGTACGAAGGTTATTACTAATAGTAATATATCTAATATATAAGGCTTAAGACTTAGTACCTTAAGTAGCCCTTTTTATAAGCTAGTTTTAAATCTAAGTAAGGGTTAAGTTAGGGTTATTCTAAAATAGCTATATTATATTATTAAGAGTAAGGGTAATTTTCTAGCCCTTACTTAGGTAATCGTAGTTAATAATAAGGAGGTTAGGGAACTTCTATAGCTTAGTAATAGCGCTCTAAGCTAAGCTCTTATATCCCTCTATATTAAGGTCTATAAATAGGCTTTTAATAGGCTACTTATATATAGGTTTATTTAGGTTAAAAACCTTTAGGTCTTTATATAGGGGAGTATTATAATTAGGTAGCGCAGTATAGTAGTATTAAAGGGTTTTAATATAAGGCTCTAAGAGCCTTCTAGTATTAAATATAAGCGTAGTTATAGCCTTATAGCTATAGCTAGCTAGTTATAACTCGTTTAGTATATTAATAATAAAGTAGAGGGGGGGTATTAATTAATTTTAAGTTAGTTAGTTAGTATAGATTAGTTAGCTTAGCGCTTAGTTAGATATTATACTCGTATTAGTTAATTAATAGGGTTAGGGTAGTAGTTAGTTAAGATATTATACTTCTATTTCTAGAGAATAGATAGATAAATATAGAATAGTATTATAAATAGCGAATAGGTAAAGGTTAATATACTTTAATTACGCTATATTAAGTAGATTCTACGTTAAAGAAGGAGAAAGTCTAACTATAAGCTAGGGCAGCCCTAGAAGGCTAAAGAGTCGCTTAGTAATTATATAACCCGTAAGTTACGTGACCTGTAAGTCACGTGACCCGAAATTCAGGGAGGTCTAACCCAGCGCCGTGATATATTATATCCTTCTTTATAGTTTCTAGCTATAATACCTATAGTTTAGAGTTACTATTAAAGACTATAGTATCTAGGATATTAATATAGCCCTTTTAACTTCTCCTTACTAAGGGGCTAGCTATAGGGTCCCTATAGGGGTAGGCGTAGTCTAGTATTAGCTATAAGACCCTCCCCTACTTCTACTTATTATCCTACCCTTATAGTATATCCTACTCCCTCTAAGAGAGTATATTAAGGGCTATTACTTCCTTATTAGGGTAGTATTTAATAGTAAAATTATATTAGGATAGCTCCTCTACTTACTAGCTCTAGCGCTCTATAAGGCGCTACTTCTTTATAAAGTATTTAAGCCCCTAGTAATTAGTTAGTACCTTAAAAATAGTTATATTATATAGCTCTACTCTCTATATATATAAATAAAAAAGGATTACTAGGAGCTCCTTATTATAGATAGGGTAGTTATACTTTATAAGCGAGAGCTTCTATAAATAAAATACTATAAGATACTAGGTACCCTCTAGGTTAACTTATAAGAGTATACCTCCTAATATAAATCTTAAATAGTTAGTTTTAATAATAGTCTTATCCTCTAGACTAAACTAGTAGAGTACTAGCTAGGTATTAAAAAGCTACTTAAGCTATAAGAAGGCTTATTCTTAATTATCTCCCTACTAGAACGTTATATTCTTCTTAATAAGTAGTATAAGTAGTCTAATAATATCCCTATATTCTATTATAAATATATTATTATAGTTTATAAACCCTAGGAAGCTCCGGACCCCCTTTAGGGAGGTAGGGGGTAACTACTTAGTAATTACCTAGAGTTTCTTAGGATTATAAGAGAGACCCTCTCCTATTATTATAATAAACCCTATATATCTAACCCTTTTAACTAAGAACTTATATTTTATAGGGTTAAGGTTTAGGCTTATATTTACTAGCCTCTAGAGGACTTCTTAGACCTTTCTCTTATAATCTTCCCTTATTCTATTAGAATAAATTAAGATATTATTTATATAAATAGTGATAAAGTTATTAAAAAAGTCCTATAAGGTATTATTAATATATTACTAGAAGCTAGTAGGGGCGCTAGTTAGGCTAAATAAGTAAACTATTTACTTAAATAACTTATACTAGGTATAGAATATAGTTCTCTCCTAATACTCCTCTACTACCCTTAACTTATAAAAAGCTACTATTATATCTAGCTTAGTATACTACTTAGCTATACTTACTTAATATAGTATCTTAGAGATTAGTAAGAGGGGGTAGTAGTCTTTTTTTATAATTATATTAAGAGCCTTATAGTTAATATAGAAGCGAATTCCCCTACCTAGCTTCCTTATAAAGAGTATTAATACCCTAGTAAATAAGCTACTAGCCTTAATAAACCCCTTATTTAAGAGGTCTTATAAGGTCTTTTTTAATATTAGTAGCTCTTCTCTTAATATATTATAGAGGGGGCCCTAGGGGAGTAATAGATCCCTCCTATCTAGTTCTAATCTAAGGTTAATCTAGTAATCTACCCCTAGTTACTTAGGGGGTAGTAAGTAAGCCTTATTAGGGTTAAATAAGTTAGGAAACTCCCTTAAGACCTAGTTTAGTAGATAGTATTATTAATCCTCCTTTAGTCTTAGGTTTAAGGCTTTTTTAATATTAGATAAACTAATAGCTTATACTAGTACCTCTTTAATACCCTCTTAATACTTACCTTATTATCTTATTAGGTATTAGTAGATTATAGAGAATAAGAGTATATTAAGAAACCTTATAGCCTTTATTTCCTTTATAAGGGGAGTTTCTTCTTAGTCCTTTAGATATAGCCTAACTTATCCCCTCCTATAGTATACTTAATAAGCTATAGTATTATAAATAACCTAGCTCTATTCTATCTAAGGGCGCCCTAAGAGTATATTAGGGTCTAGGCTATTAAATATATATATAAAGATATACTAAGTATAGCTACTTATTTCTAAGTTAAATATTACTATACCTAGTATATTACCTAGTAATAATCTACTAAGTATATACCCTCTTATAAGTTAGTATCTCTTCTTAATATATAAAAAGTAGAGGTATTAGGCTAGGGAAAGGTTAATTATTATATAAGTATTACTCCTAATATCTACTAAGGTATAAACTAGATATCCTCTATTAACTCTAATTTAAATAATAATAAGCTTATTATTAGCTAGTTATTCCTATTTATATTCTTCCTAACTTAATATCTCCTCCTTAGTAAGCTTTAGAGCCTAATTTCGCCCTAGAGTTAGTTTTTTCCTAACTCCTTATCTTCTTTTAAAAAGTTAGTTACTACTTAGTAATTATTTATAACCTCGTAATATATTATTTCTTCTTTTAAAGTCTTTACTTTTATAACCCTAGGTAATTAGGCCTCCTTATTTGGGTAATACTAAGTAATATAACCTCTAGCTCTATAAGTATAATAAGTATAGGGGTCCCTTATACCCTTTTAAGGTTATTAGTATTATACTAGAGAGGAATCTAAGGAGGATCTAGAGTTTTAGTAATTATAATATCTTATTTCCTTAACTTATAAGATATATATAGCTCTAGTTATATAAGTATCCCCCTTAGTATCCTTAGTAGTAGGTCTCTAATAAGTTACTAAGTAGTTATTAATAACCTTCTAGCGCTCTACTTTTTATATAATACTCTAAACCTTTAAGAGCTAGCTACTATAATTAGCTAGTAAGTTAATAGTAATTAGCTAGTCCCTTAGCCTAGGGGTAAGGGAGGCCTCTAGAAGTAAGATCTAGACTTAGCTAAGCTAGTTTATACTACTTATATTAGCTAGTATTTACTTAAATCTTAATAAGAAGGTTACTAGGGATTTATTCTCTTTCTATTAGAGGGCTTATAGTTAAGCTATAGCTTATAATTAGATATTTAAGTCTTTATATATCTAGTCTAAGTAAGCTATAAAGTCCTCGGGGTTATATTTCCCCCTACCCCCCCTAGCTCTATAGAAAGTAGAGATTACTTACTAGGCTATAGTATCTAAATAGGAGTTAATAAGGTATTATATCTCTATATCTATAGTATAGAACGCCCTATCTATAGTAATCTTATACCTTATCTATTATACCTAGGTAGTATATTCCTTCTACTTACTTAAAAACTTTAGAAATAGGGGTAGTAGCTTCTAGCGTATTATACTAGGTATTACTAATACCTTACTAGTAGTACTTATAGGGGTTTATATAGCTATATATTAGTTATTCCCCTACTTAACCTCTTATAATTATTGCTCGAGGGACTTTATTACTACTACTAAATTAGCTTATAATAGCTTATCTTAAGTTTTAGCTATATTACTATTAATTATCTTACTAACTAATAGGGAGTAGCGCTTAACCTATTATTATTATTATAGTAATAAGCTTAAATATATAAAGGGTTAGACCTAAGTTTATTTAATAAGAGGTTATTATAATACTATTTATTTAAGCTAAAGAGGAAAATAGGAAGTTTTCCTCTCTAGTAGAGATTTCGCTAGTTTATAGGGAATAACTAGGTAAGCCCTAGGTAGGCCCTAGGTAGCTCCTTAAGGCGGTAAACCTAGGTAGAAGCCTAGGTAAGCTTAACCTGGGCGTAGCCCGTAATAAATATTAACAAGAAATCGGAGCCTTATTATACCTAGCTTTAAAAATAAGGCTAGATATTACTTTAGCGGTTATAATATGTGCCCTTTATAGTAGTAATCCCTCTAAAGAGCACTTTATAGCTCTTAATAGAATATAGGGATATATAAATAAATTCCCTAACTATGGTTTAATATATAACTATAATAAGGATATACCTAATAATAATAATATAATTGGATTTATGGATTCAGATTAGGCACGAGATCTTAATAATTAAAAGTTAACCTCAGCTTATATATTTACTTAGGGTTTATATAATATTATATCCTATTCTTCTTCTAAATAAAAAACAGTAGCCCTATTAAGCTGCGAAGCTAAATATATAGCTCTATTAGATATAGCAAAAGAGGCTCTATATATATATAATATCTATAACTTTATGCTTAGGCCTCTGGCTACTACATAGTGATTTTACCTGCTTAAGTGCAATAGACCTTCTAACTCCGCGCCTCCTAACAATATATAGCCTTCGGTTACGTGATCGTAACTCTCCTAACCACAGCCGTACTTATACGTGCCCTACTAGACAGCCTCACGATCTTTAACTTTATATTAATAACAACGTAGTTTTTAATTATTCAATAGACTATAAAACTATCGACTTTTCCTCTCGCATACTACCCGCGCCGCCGTTAAATACCGCCTCCATTACCGCTTCGTCCGCTAGCTATACTATTATTAGCAACGCTCTCTCTATTCAGCGCAAGCTATACTTACTAACGTTCGCCGCCTAGGCCGCCTCTGCCTTAGCAATACGGAGGACCTGCTCGAAGAAGGGCTACTCTATAGGGTATATAACGACCCGCTAAACTTCCGCTACTAAGTTTGCTTACTTAGCTCTAATACTATTACGCCTTATAGAGTCCCCTATAGGGGTATTAAAGTAAGCCCTCTTAAGGGCTATACTAATAATACGCTCTCTATATATAGCGGAGTAGTTAATAAAGGAGCGGGTTTTATTAATTATATCGAGGCTAAACTCTCTAGCGATCCCCTCTATATTATTTATACTAAAGGGCGTACCTCGCTCGGGCTTAGCGTATTTATATATAGGGTCTAGTGCTAATATAGTTAAGGGATAAGGATAAGGATAAGGGAGAGGTATAAGGCCCTACTCATAAAGCTTCTTATGCTTCTAGCTATAAGAACCTCTTAGGAAAGACCTCTCTAGTTAAGGAGTTACCTCTCGTATAGTAATATTTATAGCACCTTTAGCACCTTACTAGAAGGTCGACCTTTTAGGTTAAGGAGTTATCTTATATAGTAGCTTTTACCTTACTAGAAGGTTTAGCGAGGGCATTACTACGAGAGCCTTAGTAGCCCGTTTAGCTCTAATATAATTAGCCCTGGTGCGGCGCGCGTCCGACTTTATATAGTAATATTTAGAGGGTTTACTTATAAGTAGTAGGAATATATAGGGTTCCTATATTATTTTCCTTAACTAGTAGAGGGTATAGGTTAAAATACCTATATAGTATTTCCCGAATTATGCCTACGAACTAGGTGAATTTGTTATAGTCTTTTTGCGAAGGGGCTGCGGCGTAATTCCAAGCTCAATAACTTTATGCTTAATAAATTAGGCTATAAAAGCCTTATAAAGCCTAAAATACTTATAGATAATATCTCAGCTTAAAAGTTAGCTAAGAATCCTGAATTTCATAGAAAGGCTAAGCATATTAATATTAAATACTATTTTACTAGAAATCTAGTTATAGAAGAAGGAATTTTCCTCTTTTATATGCAGTCTAGTAATAATATTGCGGATATATTAACAAAGCCTTTGGGCAAGATAAAATTCCATAACCTATTACGTATAATAGGTAATAATAATAATAACAATATAAATAATAATAACCGCATTATAGATCTAAATTACTAGACTATAATAATAATAAAAGTCCAGTTTTCCTTTTTATACCTATAAGATTTAGGTTTTTAGGTTTTTTTACTAGCAATTATTATATAATACTCTAAGAATTTCCTCTTTATTTTTCCCTACCGGGTTTTAAGAGTTTTTATATTAGAGTATATAACCTATAAAGAGAGTATAATAATATAATATAACATAATATAACAATAAGCTATATATAAATAAGATATATACCTTACGGGGGGGTATAAGAACACCGAAGGTATATCTTAAAAATTCTATAATAATCTTATAAGGTTTATATAGACCTTAATAAATAACTATAGTATATATAGTTATATACTTATATAATATCTCTTTAATAATACTTTAATAACTATAAAACATAAAATAATAACTATAAAAGTATTTCCTTTATGGAATAAATGCTTTAAAAATCTATCTAATTTCTAATAATAGTAATAACTATATATATATATATATATTTATAATCCTTAGCTTTATAGCTATAAATATATAGAAATTACGCACGGACCACATAGTGATCCGAGCGCGGTTTCTACTTAATAAGCTACTGCTTTATAGTTATATTTTAGAATATCTTACCCCTCACTTCGTGAGGGTAGGATTTATAACTCAGAAATAACATCAATAAGAATATTAACAATAACATCAATATTTAGCGATTTCTCTATTAATTAATTCCAGGAAAAGTACCTCCTTATGCTTAAATTTATCAGCTTTCATCACCATATTACTCAGCCTATTAATATCTATTATTCAGGCTGTTTTACCGCCCCTTTTGCTACTTATATACCTATTCTTACATTAATAATATACTCTCTATATATAGTAAAATAATTAATAAAGTAGCGGGTTTTATTAATTCTATTAAGGCTAAACTCTCTAGTAATTCCCTCTATATTATTTATACTAAAAGGTATACCTCGCTTAGGCTTAGTATATTTATATATAGGGTCTAGTATTAATATCACAAACAGTAGATAGGCGAAGGTTAGGACGCTTCGATTACGCTATATTAAGTAGATTCTACGTTAAAGAAGGGAAACGTCTAACTATAGGCTAGCATAGCTAAGGAAGGCTAAAAAGTCGCTTAGTAATTATATAACCTATAAGTTATATAACCTGAAATTTAGATAGGTCTAACCTAGCGCTATAATATTAACCCCCCCCTTTACTAGTATTACTATCCGTAGTAATTAGCTATTATAATATAAATAATTTTCTAAGTAGTATCCCCTTCTTCCTATTCTTATACTCGCGCTAGGGCGTTATTATTATCTATAGTAGTAGGGTCTTTATCTTAGGTAGTAGCTAGAAGCTAAGCTAAAAAGTGCTTTAGTAGTCCCATAGTAGTTAAGTTAGTAGTATAGAAGTCCTATAACGCTACTAGGGCGTGCTTAAAACTTTTAGTATTATATTAAGTAAGATTATAATTATAACCTCTCTAGTTAGCATAGTACTATAGCTATCCTTAGTATAACTAGCTAGTAGTTATATATATAACTTTATATTCTAGCTTATTATTAAACTTAATAGTAGGAGGGGGGGGGTCTTGAATTAACCTAGTAGAGGGTCCCTAGTAGCCTTCTAAAGCTTACTAGGATAGAATACTAGGCTATAGTTATATCCCTTTAGTAAGTTAAGTACCTAAGTCCCCTCAGGGCTAGTAGCTTTAATTAGCTATAGGCTATCCTATAGTATTAATAGCTTTAAAGAGCTTTCTTAGCGCTATCTTTCTATTAATATATAGATAGAGTTCCTTATAGCTAGGTTATTAGGCTAGTAGTAGTAATTAGTAGCTTAGGTATAGCGTTATTAGGCTATAGCTATATTTCCTTTAGTAATTTTCTAGGTACTATAGAGGTTTTATATAAGCTACTAGGCGTCGCTTTAGTAAAGTTTCTCCCTTATAATTAAGAACCTTTATATATATTAATCCTAGTTAATACTTATTTATTAAGCTGAGCTCGGAATTACGCCGCAGGCCCTTCGCAAAAAGACTACAACAAATTCACCCAGTTCGCAGTATTTATAGTAAGTATCCCTATTTAATCTTAAATAATATAAGCCTAGTAGTTTTATTTAGTAATACTACTTAAGTAAAATCTATAGCTAGGAGTATTTTGCTCTAGTTATCTTAAAACTAGTTTATCTATAGGTATAAGTATTAAGTTAGGTACTAGTTAAGAATTTCTATCTACTTATTAGTCTTAGTATAACCTACTATACTTAACTATATAATTATACTATATATCTTATAGAGCTCGTTCTAGAAGTTAGAAGTAAACTAGGGGCCCCTATTAGATATAATTATAGTAAGAAACCTAGTATACTAGAAGATATAAGTATAGTATAGCTAGGCGAGGTCCTGCGCTATAATAATCTTATAATAAAGGAGGGAAACTATCTTTTTTAATAAGTAGTATTAGGATAGGATAGGATAGACTTGGCTACGCAACTTTTGGAAAACTCCCTTAGCGCACGGACCCGTTACAGGGAGACTATAGAGTAGAGCGTAGAGGAGAGGAGCATAGCAGAGAGGATAGTATTATTATTATTACTATTAGTACCTTGATAACCCTATACCTCGTTTTTTAGTAATTTCTTAGCGAATTAACGCCTAATAGAGACGATCTCTTTTAATTAGATCTGCGAATTATTCTATATATCTTTTAAGCCTACTCTTAATACTCTTACTTATTTATAGGTAGAGCTATATTATTTATTATCTTTCTAGGGCCTCCGGCTACTGCATAGTGATTTTACCTGCTTAAGTGCAATAGACCTTCTAACTCCGCGCCTCCTAATAATATATAGCCTTCGGTCACGTGATCCTTTCCTAACTATAGCCGCACTTATATATACCCATAGCCTCACGATCTTTAACTTTATATTAATAATAACGTAGTTTTTAATTATTTAAACTACGAAACTATTAACTTTTCTTCTCGCATACTACCCGCGCTGCTATTAAATACCGCCTCTATTACCGCTTTATCCGCTAGCAGCTATGCTATCGTTAGTAACGCTCTCTCTATTAGTTAGCGCAAGCTATACTCACTAACCCCTAAGGGGCCTAGGCCGCCTCTACCTTAATAATACAGAGGACCTACTTAAAGAAGGGCTACTCTATAGGGTATATAACAACCTACCTAGCTTCTACTACTAAGTCCGCTTACTTAGCTATAATATAATAATAAGTATCCCCTCTAGGGGTATTAATAAGAGCCCTCTTAAGGGCTATACTAATAATATACTCTCTATATATAATAGAGTAGTTAAAGAAGGAGCGGGTTTTATTAATTATATTAATACTAAACTCTCTAGTAAGCTCTCGCGCGTTATTAGTA
Organism: Colletotrichum ledebouriae; assembly: GCA_036785755.1. Taxonomy (NCBI): domain Eukaryota; kingdom Fungi; phylum Ascomycota; class Sordariomycetes; order Glomerellales; family Glomerellaceae; genus Colletotrichum; species Colletotrichum ledebouriae. Next base: position 13,431 of record JAVHLU010002943.1, read on the forward strand.
TTAAAGGGCGTACCTCGCGCAGGCTTAGCGTTTTTATATATAGGGTTTAGTACTAATATAGGTAAGGATTTATTATAAATTAGATAAGGAAGAGGGAGAGGTATAAGGCCCTGCTTATAGAGCTTCTTATACTTCTAGCTATAAGAACCTCTTAGGAAAGACCTCTTTAGTTAAGGAGTTACCTCTTATATAGTAGTATTTACCTTATTAAAAGGTCGACCTTTTAGGTTAAGGAGTTATCTTATATAATAGCTTTCGCAGTACCTTTACTACCTTGCTCGAAGGTCGACCTTTTAGGTTAAGGAGTTATCTTATATAGTAGCTTTTCTAGGCTATAAGAGCCTTAGTAGCCCGTTTAGCTCTAATATAATTAGCCCTAGTATAGCGCGCGTCTAACTCTATAATATTTAGAGGGTTTGCTTGCGAGTAGTAGGAACGTATAGGGTTCCTATATTATTTTCCTTAACTAGTAGAGGGTATAAGTTAAAATACTTATATAGTATTCCCCGAATTATACTTATAAACTAGGTGAATTTGTTATAGTCTTTTTGCGAAGGGGCTGCGGCGTAATTCCGAGCTTAATTATCTTTCTAGTTCCTATTAGTTCTAGCCCTTTCTAATAGTACCTAGAGGCGGATTCTTTTGCTCTTTTTAATAGCTTTTATAGGCTTCTTAGAGAGTTAGGTACCTTTACTACGTCTATATATCCCCGCTATTAATATATATATATACGTAATTAATCCACTTCGAATATAATAATAACTTAAGAAATTTATAAGTAATAAATAATAACGATATAAATAATAATAGAAACGTAGTTTAAAGAGAGGAAGATATTCGTAGACCTATCTTAGTTCCGAGGGAAAAGTAATAACTATGCTTTCTTATAGAATTAAGGTAGGAATAATATAGACCCTAAAATCCTCCCTTTTCTCTTTTTTTTTATATACTATTAGTAGGTTCTAGCGAGTATATCCCTTTCCTTACCCCCTTATATATTATCTAAACCGCTATTATTTAACTAGTAAGTTATAGTAGATATAGCTAAGATAGCTATATATA